>CAJHQP010001786.1:0-102929 GCA_905132765.1 Moricandia arvensis
ACCTTCATACTTCCCATAGGTGAGTCCATGTCGCTTTCTGTAGGAAGAGAGTAACTGAGAAATTATTTTGTGAATGGTCTTAGCATCACGACTCCAACTTTTCTCCACACTTTATATTAATGCCACATTATTATTCTTACTACCCAAAGACGAAAATCTGATAATTTTGGATTTAAATGATTGTCCAAAACCATCGTAGAATGTGACATAAATTGTTATATTACCTTGCAAAAGTAAGAACATGTATCTAGTTAATGAACAAAAACAATCAAAAGGATCTGTTTCAAAACTCGATGCCTGGATTTCATGCAAATAAGCCAATCCATGAGCTGAACAACCATGATCTCAAGACTTTATTTCGACAGAAAAGTTGGGGTTCTTCGAGTGAAGAGATATCCTCTTAACTGATATTGACCATCAACTCATTAGGAAAATCATCTTTGTGGCCTTTAAGCAATATCCTAAGAGTCTAATTACGATTGAATGCTATCTTTGTGCATAACTATGCTATACACTTGTTGACTTTGTTGTTTGAATCTCTTAACCGGCAACGGTAAGTGGAACAAAATGAGAATCTCTTCTGGTGAGATTCTTGATGATGGCTTTTATAAACTCAACCAAGGAAATGAATTGTTATATTGAATCAAGTAGGAAATACACCTTCTGAATGAAATGTCAAAAACATCAGTCAAACGCGGGGACAACTGATTTTCCTTCCGGATTTACATTTTTTCGTTTGGAAGCATGAGTAAGAACTCCCTAAATACAGCTGATTTTCTTTCAGGATTACAATTTTTTAGCTTTTGCTGATTGAATTCGCTCCTTTGCTGATCCGGGCTGAAAGTATACAAAAGTTTTGGGTAACGTTTATTATTATCATATGTTTGAGAATAAACCCAAGATAAAACTCCTGAAAGATAAATGAAACTTGCTTGAATTCAAAAATTAAAACAATTTATGTCATCATCTTCTACTTGATCAGAAGTGATCCTGAAGTAGTGCTCTTCGAATCCTTGATCAATCTGCTCCGAAATTCACATATGTACACGAACTAAATCACCTAACATGACGGATTTCTTAGCGAAAGAGACGATTGACCTGATGATTCTCCTTCTCCAGTGTCTCCTTGGAGCTCCATTTCGTCATGTGCAGAGAGAGAGAGTGAGAGAGAGAGATTGGAAGGTGAAGAAGATATTTTCAAGGAGTTGTGATATTGTGAAATTGATGAGTGGATTTGAGATGAAAGGTTAAAGTATATATATGGAAGAATATAGCTAGAGTTACAATTCAAAACCATAAATGATGAATTGAGTAAAGATAGGGAGATGTAGAGGTGGAGGAAGATGAACTGCATCATGGAAATCGAAAGGATAACTCTCGAGTTCTCAGAGGTTCTGAAGCCATGGAAACCGTGCATCTCCAATGAAGAGGAAGATTAGGGACGTAAGAGGCTTATTGGGTCAGTTTTGCGATTTTCCATATTGGGCTTCTTTTTTTCTTAAACTTAAATATATTTAAACGAAAATCAATTAGCATAATTAACAAAAGTTTTTTTTTAAAAAAAATTCTATGTAGGACCCACATATGCTGAGGTGGACCCTCTAGGAAGAGAGGAAAGTATCTATTATATATATGATTAAACATATTCTAACGCAGTTGCAACTTGCAAGCATTCCTAAACATGATCCAAAGTCAAGAGAGCTTTCACATTAATGCTTCTCTATTGTCCGCCTCCAAAATACCATGTGTGGCGAGGAAAAATGATTACCAATATGGCGAATCAGTAAGAACGTAAGCTTATAACAAACCTAACTTCAACAAGCTCAGCATCTACTCCCAAACAGACAAAGATAATTTGATTTTCGGACACATCAGTTTGGTCTGTGAAATGGGCATCGAGCTTTGTGATGTTTAAGACTCCCACATGCTTGAGAAAACATCTTTAAATTCTCATAAACAAACCTAACTTCAACAGGCTCATCATCTCTCTTAAATACGACACGCCTCATAGAGTCAAGATCTTTATTGGAATCGACTCAAATACGAGCTCTCACAGTAGGTCCTTGGTTCTTGATATCGGGTTAATCGATACCACAGTCTAACACAATAAAGGTCCGTGAGAGCCATTTCCTTAACATTTTTATTCAGATATGAATCAAAAATTGTTTTGAGTGAAACTCTAATACAATTTTCTTGAGGGGCATTGGTTTGCTTTCAGAGATGTGAATCATTTTCTTCTTTAAAGCAACCATGAGATAACATTAATGATTTGTAGATGTACAAGAACCAAAATATATCCAGTCGTGTCAAGCAATTCAATATGTTTGTTCTGAGTTTTGTTCATTACTACCTCTGTTTCGTAAAAAAATTGTCATTTTGACATTTTTCACACATATTTAAAAATTATCTAAATGAGTTATATTTTTATTAGTTACACATATTTAACCAATAAATTTTTTTAGAAACTAAAATTATTTATAATCTCAATGCATTTGTAATTAATTTTTAACTCAAAATTGCATTGAATTTTAAAAATGACATTCTTAGTGTAACAGAAAAAAATGTTAAAGTGACATTTATTTAAAAACAGAGGGAGTATAATTTATAAGTGATCATGCATATGCTTCTATAACAATGAGTTTGATTGTGTATATTGGTGTATATATAGAAACCAACATATCTTTTACTGAATAGAAAACCACTCTTATTTTTTTTATGTTTTTGGTAACAAGCTTATCAAATTAGGTAGAAATGTGAATGAAACAATACAATAAGAAGAGAACCATTCATTCTAAAACATAGGTTCAGAATCTATTAAACATGAACGTGAACATAAGTAGACATTGTCTTCATCTTTCTTCTTTATGATGACAGAGGATATGCATAGAGAGTGACATTGACTGCATAATGGTCGATTGTTTTGATTGTTAAGAACCACTTCATATATTTTTTCCGCCGCCCCAAATTTAATGGTTGTTCTTGCATTGGTACGTGAGAAATTTCCTATAACACACCGAGTATGTAAACTGACTCCACAACCAGAGCATGTATAGAACCATAGACTTAGATCCTTTTTTCCACAAATGTCACACCAGTTTTCGCCACTCGCGTTTTCGCCACACCATAAAGTGAGAGGATGTTCATCGATCCTATGCCGTATCTTTAAAGGCAAAGTAGCACAAAACAAACACAAGTAAAAGTTGCAAGCATCAAATTAAAGCACATAAGTGTTAAGAAACTCCATACATGCATTACATTTGAGCCACTCATGAACAAAATGTGTGTTGTAGAAATATAGTGGATGCAAATGGGTTGCATGGACGAACGGCTCAGATAGGGAACAACAACGGACATCTACTTTTTTTGTTCCTTGCCACGAGTACTTGAAACCATCAGATATTGTAAAACACAACCGACAAGTGATTGCATCTCCAATATTGTCAACTTCAAACATGTATGAAAAGACGTCAAAGAAATATTTTTTCTTCATGGGAAGATTAGCGCAATTTTCATGAAGAACAAAACAACGTTCCTCACAAACATAGATGGAGTCAAATCCAACCGGATCCATACATGCTTCACACTGTATCCATTTGTGGTCGTAAATGATGTTATTCTTGTAGAGCTTTAAATCATGCTTGACATGACTAACATGATTTATCAATTCATCACCAACCACCTTATATGGTGTAATATCTTATGTATCTTCTGGAATCTCATCCAACTCTACTCCATCCCATACAGTTTTCATATTTATTGCACAATTTAAATGAACTGCATATTTTGGGAAAATGGAGCAAGAATATGCCCCATGGTACTGACTTATACTCTGGTGACAAACTCCACACTCAGAATAACCAGCGCCGAGAAACCGAGTGAAAGAAATGCGATGAACATGGAGATTGATGTTGATGACAAGTGGAAACCCAATACACTTTCCGTGGATGACAAAATCACATTGAAGACATATATAAGATCCATGACATTTCTCCTTCTTGCGTTCCAGCCCACAAACATCACAAATCTATGAGATTCTCTTAGATAAGCGAGTAAGTGGATGTTGGTGAGTTTTGATATGCTCAACAACAAGAGGAGGTGGGCTTCTGGTACAATGAAGGCACGCTTTGAAGTTGCATACTAAACAATGATAATATACCTTGTTTGTTTTATATACATTACAAGTCTTCTCATCACCATCCATAAGGGCATCACATGTGATTAACTTGAGAGGATGATTCGAATGACAAGGATGCTTTACCTCTTTCGATAATTGGACGCATTCCACGTGGAAATACATGGTGCATTCTATACATGAATAAGACGCTCCAGGAATAAACTCCTTGCATATCTCACAATGGTGATACTGAGCTCGTTTGAAGATAATTGGATGGTCATGACACAACGGTTGTTCTATAGCAGGCGGCTGTTGTTTCATCCCACATGATCTATGCATTTTCAGTTCACATGTAGAGCAAATGTAACGTAGACGCGGTAGATCACATCCACAGAAATAACATATTTCTGTTGTCGTGATTGGATTCTTATCGTTGGTGAGCATGATAGGATGCTCGGGGTGGAGAGGATGGATGATCTCCAATGGGGCTTCCGCGCACTCTTTATGTAATCAAACATTACAGTAAGGTTTGTTGCAGAAGTAGCCGTCGTAGATATTGCAAATTGCGTTGCAGCTAGTGCAAATATTTGGTATAGTAAACTGAGCTGAATAGAAAAGAAGATGCTCGTGAATGAGTGGTTTATGTATTGTTGTTTTTGTCTCCATGTGTATATTATATGTATGTGCATCAAAGAAATTTGGTCGAATGAGGTATATATATATATATATATATATATATATATATATATATATATATATATATATATATATATATATATATATATGCATTTTATTGTAAACTTGTAATAAATGTTAAGAATCAATTCCATGCAATATTGAGAAGGAAAGACATGTTTAAAACCCTTACCTTTCCAGATACACAAAGAATCATGTTCTGCCACTGATAATGGACAATGATGTCATAAATGATTTTTCATCTTTTTTTCTTTTCTGAAAGTTCAAATCCAAATCCAACCAGTTCGTAGTTCCGCTCTTGCGATGTGCCGTTCCGTGTCGATGTTTAGTAACTGGTAGGTTAAGTTCTAGTTTATGACCGGTTTAGGCCCATGCTTATATTGTTCCCTTTCATTAAAAAAAACAAAACAAAATTTGTTATTCATTTTAATATGTATATAAGATAGAAAGAAATATTAAAATTCAAAAGAAAAATATGTTTAAAACCTTTATCTTTCCAGATAAACAAAGAATCTAATATATATATATATATTTCAAAAAAGAATCAGAATCTGATTCTTGCAGCTATTATCAAAAATAAAATAAAAAGAAGATAATGAGAGAGCAAAACCTGCATGGCTGAAGCAGTTATATGATTTTTCCATATTCTGACTTCCCTGTTTCTATCTACGCGCTGTTCTCTATACTTAAATCAAACAAAAGAATATTACATTTTAGAGACACAAGACAAACAAACCAAGTACCAACTACGTTTTGTTGGAAAATGGTCGAGAACCTCTCATTCCCACTGTTCCTCCATAGATGTTTTTGTATACATCAGAGAATGTTGAACACGTATAAAACGGAAAAAGAACCTTCATAGAGTCTGAACCCACCATCCATGTTATTTCAATGAAGATCTAACTCCTAAAATCATATATCGATAAGACTTAGATCTGATTTCGTAGTCGATAAGTAGGTATATATATGTGTTTCCTTGTATATATGTATTAGTTGGTGATCAAACATAAAATTGAGTATCAAGACGAAAACAAGGGGTGATAGAGAAGAATGTAACACTTGTTATAGCAATGATTATTTTATCTATACATAATTTAATTTTTTTTTTAAATTATATTGTTAGTCATTTGATAAACGAGAGAGTAATCACCACGCTTTGACATTTACCAAACTCGATAATCACAGAATCTCCCATATGATTTGTCTGATTGATAATTTGGTTATAAAAAATATAAATTAAAGATTTTGGCAAATCCACCAAAAGTAGGAGAAAACGTGTGCTTGATAAAGTCACTGGACAACAAGACTTCGTTAGAGAGTCTATCGAACATACCACTCCTTATAAGAGGAGGAAGAAACAACCACCCACCGGTCACAACCACAAACCCCACCGTGAGCAGCCGTGAAACCATCAGATTCATTTTCCACCGCCGCACCAAGCTCGTCCTCTTCAATGCTCCTTCCCCGGCTGTGCAAACTCCATGTAAAACAAAGAACCAAGTGACTTCTCCTGTAGGTCTTTCACGGGTAAAATAAAAGAAGATCAGTTCATGAACTGCACCGGAGACGATGAAAGTGGCAATAACTCCCAAGAACCGTGCCTGGTCGGAGTTCATTATCCGCTCGGTGATTCTCATCACCGGAAAGTAGACGGACGGACGGAGGATCGCGGGGACCATTAGGTTCCACGGGCGACCCCAGAAGTCTTGAAGAGAGGTGGCTAAGTATGGTTCGTTGAACTGCAGCTCGAGGTCGCACCCAAGTGTCATACTAAGCAGAACTTTCAAAGGAGCTAAAAGAATCTCAAACTCCAAATATATATGCAGAGAGTAGAGAACTAGTAACACATTCGAAGACATACATTTTTTGTATTCATATATATGTAACAACACACCAAAAATGGCAACTCTAATGGCAATAACCCATTTAGGAAACTGGGCTTAAGAGCTAGGGTTTTTTTGATGCTTGATGGGGAAGCAAGTGAAGCAGATGAACTGAGAGATATTATGGGGAAGTGGATAGAGGGGACCTTTATGGAAGGAGAATAGGATGAGCTTGAAAGTGGCTAGCCATGTGAGGGAAAACGCAGTGAAACCAGTGAAGTGAACAGAAGAGGAAAACAGAGGAAGGAAAAAAAACATAACACAAACTGGAAGAACAGAGAGTAACCGAAAAACTCCAGCTTTGATTCTGGTTGAAAAGTAGTAACAATAAGATTATTGACGAGACCCAAACCTTCATGAAGTTCTTAAGTTCTTCTTCCATCTCTCTTAGATCTTCTGTTTTTTCCAATCATTTGGCTTTATTTACATAAAATAATTGGACAATTATTGGAAGAACCAGTTTTTCCTCTATCACTTTCTCAAATAAAATAATCTAAAGTTTTCATAATAAAAGGATTTCTTTTAAAAAACTTTTTTTTGTAGTGAACTACTTCTTTGGATTTAAGATATACTTTTCAATAATATTTTAGATGTAGATTCAGAATTTCAGATTAAAGGTTTAGATTTTTATGGCTTAGAATTTACAAAAAAAAAAAAAGAACTTGTAAAGCATTTTGCTTACACCATTTGAAAGTGTTGAGTTCATCATCCCTCTCTCTCTCAGACCTCTTTTTGCATTGCTTAGGTCTTGCTTATACTGAGGTTTTCAAAATTACTGGATGCTTGTGTCAGAAGAATCAGGATGAATTTTAGACAAGTACTAATTAAAAACAAGGGCTTGTGGTTTTTCAACAAGAACCAATTAGAGCATCATTATCCTAGAGATCCATGTGTGGGTCTCTTACTTTTTCTTTTTTTTTTTTCTAATTTAAAAAAAAATAAAAAATTAAGTGAACCAGTTACGAACTGCCACGTGTCAGTAGAGTTTGCAAAACAGTGCAAGAGACAATTTTTATTTACCAGATTTAAAAAACGTCTTTTAGCTAAAGTGATAGGATCCACCACTACTTTTGACTAAAAGATTCTCTTAAGAGACCCGGATAATGGTGCTCTTAATGTTCTATACTGAGGATCCTTCCTATGTGCACCTCATTCGCGGTAATTTCAATCATGGTGTTGTCTCTGATCCACACGTGGTGTAGATATATGTATTAATCATTCGATGAACAACAACTTTATGATCTAACAACAGTTTACGATTTGACATCTACCAACCCCACCCCCCCCCAACTAATGACTAATAACAGAACCCTTTTTTGTGGGTTTGATGTTCTGTTCTTCTTTTCCGTTTCCACTGTTTTCAGGTAACTATATTTCATTCACAATTAGTGTTATTATGAAATTCAACAAAGTAATACAGTTTGATAATCCAGCTATAAAATTAAAACACAGATATATCCATGAATCATGAACCAAAATCAAAAAGCTTGTGTTTGACAAAATCAATGAACAACAGGACTTCGTTAGGGAGTTTCTCAAACACGCCACTTCTTAGAAGAGGAGGGAGAAACAACCAACCAGTCGTCAAAACTACAAACCCTACCGTAAGCGGTCGTGAAACCATTGGACTCATCTTCCACCGCCGCATAAACGTCCTCTTCTTTACTGCTACTTCGGCGGCCGTGCAAACTCCATGTAACACAAAGAACCAGGTGACTTCTCCCGTAGGCATCTCATGGGTAATATAAAAGAAGATCAGCTCGTGAACTGCACCAGATACCAAGAAAGTCGCCAGAACCGCCAAGAACCTAGCATGATCAGAGCTCATTTTCGATGCGACGATTCGCTGCACAGGGTCGTAAACAGCTGGCCGGAGGATCGCTGTGACCATGAGGTTCCATCTGCGACTCCAGAAATCTTGAAGAGAAGTGGCTAAGTATGGCTCATTGAAATGTGGCTCCAGATCACATCCAAGAGAGATAAAAACCAAAACTTTAACGACCATTAAGCCAATCTCTAACTCTACATATATGTGCAGAGAATATAGAACCAATAGCATAGTTGAAGACAAGTGTTGTTTGTAATCATACATACGTAACAACACACCAAAGATGACAACTTTAACGGCGAAAACCCATTTGGGGAACTCATTTTGAGATTTAGGGTTATGTTGAGACTTGATGGGGAAGCAAGTGAAGTAAATGAACCTGGAGAGAGTTTGGGGAAGTGGGTAAAGAGGACCTTTGTCGAAAGAGAAGAGGATGAGTTTAAAATTGGCGAGCCATGTGAAGAAAAAAGCTGCGGCTCCAGAGAAGTGAGCAGAGGAGAAAGACAGAGGAAGGAGAAGGAACAAAACACAAACTGGAAGAACAGAGAGTAGTCTTAAGAAACCTGGGTTGATTCTGGTTGATAGGTAGTAACAATAGGATACAGAGATGATTGTAGAAACCCAGACCTTGATGAAGTTCTTGAGTTCTTCTTCCATCTCTCTGTTTCCTTTTTTGTTGATACTGACTTAAATTCGTTTGGTTATTATATGTTTTTGGTGGAAACTCGTTTTGACAGCTAACACACATTATTAAGCAGATTCGGACATTATGACTTGCACTTCAAAAGGATATAAGGAAAAGATGGATGTAGATAAATTAATATTTGATAAATTAATAAATATGAAGAAATTAATAATACAATAATAAATTAAAAAATTTGAGGACATATCTATTATTATGACCTGCAAGTTCAAAGGGATATAAGGAAATGGATATATTTATATTACAAACTATATAAAAGCTGAGTCTATTAAATATGTTGAGTAAACAAAACTATAAAATCAATTTTTTATTTTGCATGAAATATATTTGAAATATATAAATTTATTAATGAAATTTCTTTTTAATTAATAATTCTATAAATTAATAAACTATCAAAATCCTAACACTATTAATTTATTGTATTGAAAAACTTCAGATGTGGTATATAGTATATGCATGGACACTTAAATCCATGTATCGAGTTCAGACTAAATATTTGACGCTTCAGTTTTTTAATATTTAATATTGTAGATATTTAGTGCTTCAAATTAGATGATTTTATTTTTTAATATAAAATTTATTAACTTTTGTATTACATGAAATTTTATATTATACAATTTATTTTATATTAATTAAATTATAGTTAATCAGATAATTAATTATGCGGTTTGAAAGCGGTATTAAACTAAGGTAAACTTTGAATATTAATTATGACCTTAAATTTTGTTAATTTATGTGCATATTTCTAAAATGTCAGCTCCTAGAAAAAATGCTAATGAATATGAATTGATAAATGAGAAACAAAAACCATTTCTATGCAAAAATATTTTATTGAATTAAATATTAAAAAAAATATATATGGATTGATAAACAGGAAATTTCCGTTTGCTTACACCTGATAACTTTTTCATATTACATTTTACCAATCTTTGTCTTAAAAAATAATAGAAGTTAATTAACTATGACATATTCACTAGAAAAACTCTTTTATATCAAAGCATTTATTAAAAATAAAACTTAATACAAAAGCGAAAAAAAATTATAATAACTTGGTCCCAAACATTTAATATTATACCTACAATGATACAATGATTGGACATACTATCCCTATACATAATAAAAAAAAACACTTAGACATCAGAGTCTCTTAGAATGAGGTTCTTAACTAAATTTGACTTTTTTTTTTCTTTTTTAATTTTTTTTGTTAAGAGACGGCTCTTAAGACTCTTATTTAAGAGACGTCTCTTAAGTTTTCTTAGTTAAAAGTTAAGAACGTATTTTAGAAATCTTAACATCTGCTAAGAGACCCTCAATGAACCTGTTCTTACGAGTTCATATTCTTACCATTTAAATATCAAATTTAATCATGACTGAAGAAACATTTGAAATATGATTCAAAGTTTCAAACTAAGGTCCCAATCATGCTTTAGTCTCTTGATATATATTTGAACAAAATTATTGCGTCCGTAACATAAAATATTCGCTGAACAAATTTCTTCATTGACATGCTTCACAAGTAATTTTTATTGTGCGTCTCAATCTTCTTGAACATAAAAGTACTGCTGCCGATAATCTCGGGGACCAACTTTTTTATTGAGGTCGGAGTATCCTCGATGACCAAACATCTCGTTGAGACCATTCCTCCAAGATTTTGCAAATAGAAACTGATCTAGTATTTAAAGAGGTTATGGCTGTTGTGACGAACCATATGTGACGAACCATTATGTGACGAACCATATGTGACGAACCATATGTGACGAACCATGACGAACCATATGTGACGAATCATATGCCCTTTTGTGGATAAGATGCTCTACTAGAGTAAGAGTAAGAGTAAGATGTTTATTATCAGATGCACATTCTTTCATTTAGAATGATATTGTCCATTTTAAACGTAAGTTTCATGTCTTGACATTAAATTTCATCAGACCAGAGATGTTTCCAGGACAGGACGTCTACATTAGATGATCAACTAAAACCACGAATCACAATTAGTGTTATTATGAAATTCCACAAAGTAAATATAATTCGATAATCCAACTATAAATAAAACACATATACATCCACGAATCATGACACAAACGTAAAGAACTTGTGCTTGACAGAATCAATAAACAACAAGGCTTCGTTAGGGAGTCTCACAAACATGCCACCCCTTATAAGAGGAGGGAAAAACAACCACCCACTGGTCAAAACCACAAACCCAACTGTAAGTAGTCGTGAAACCATCGGACTCATCTTCCACCGCCGCATAGACATCCTCTTCTTTACTGCCACTTCGGCGGCCGTGCAAACTCCATGTAACACAAAGAACCAGGCGACTTCTCCTGTTGGCATCTCACGGTTAATATAAAAGAAAATCAGCTCGTGAACTGCACCGGAGACCAAGAATGTCGCCAAAACCGCCAAACACCTAGCATGATCAGAGCTCATTCTCCATTCGGCTACTCGCCGCACGGGGTTGTAAACAGCTGGCCGGAGGATCGCCGGGACCATGAGGTTCCAACGGCGACCCCAGAAATCTTGAAGAGAAGTGGCTAAGTATGGTTCATTGGACTGTGGCTCTAGGTCGCACCCAAGAAAGATAAAAACCCAAACTTTGACGAGCATTAAGAGAATCTCAAGCTCCAAATATATATGTAGACAATAGAGAACCAATAGCATAGTTGGAGACAAGTGTTGTTTGTAATCATACATATGTAACAACACACCAAAGATGACAACTTTAACGGCGAAAACCCATTTGGGGATCTGGTTTTGAGATTTAGGGTTTTGCTGAGGCTTGATGGGGAAGCAAGTGAAGTAGATGAACCGGGAGAGAGTTTGGGGAAGTGGGTAAAGAGGACCTTTGTCGAAGGAGAAGAGGATGAGTTTGAAATTGGCAAGCCATGTGAAGAAAAATGCTGAGGCTCCAGAGAAATGAGCAGAGGAGAAAGACAGAGGAAGGAGAAGAAACAGAGCAATAACTGGAAGAACAGAGATTAATCTTAAAACACCAGGTTTGATTCTGGTTGATAAGTAGTAGCAATAAGATACAGAGATGATTGCCGAAAACCAAACCTTTATGAAGTTCTTGAATTCTTGTTCCATCTCTCTAGATCTTCTTCTTCTTTGTTTTTTTTTTTCCGATCACCGAGGCTTTGACTTAAATTCTGGATTGGTTATTATATGTTTTTCATTACCAGATGAATCATCCACGTTCTTAATAGATAATTAGGGAAATTTGATTTGACAGCTAGACACAATGTTAAGCAGATTCGGACATTAGAAATTGCAACTTTACTGGGAAGCTATCTCTTCTCCAGGAGATGGGAAACAAGGAGTTGGTTTTAGTGTAACAGCTTCTTAATGTGGTCTATTATAGCACTCCATCCATTACAATTTAGTTGTAACTCTAGAATAAAATTTTCGTTTCAAAATAAATGTCGTTTTATATTTTCTAAACAAATTTTATTAACTTTATATGCTATTTTAGTTTTTTATTAGTTGAAGTATGGTTAGATTTATAGGTTATGATATTTTTGTTTAGAAAATATGTAAAATTAAATATTTTTTAATATGTGTGCATAAAATCTAAAATAAAATGGAGAAAGTATTCATTAAGGAACACAAAGTAAAATGTTACCCCATCCGTTTCATTTTAAATGTCGTTTTAGATTAGAGTAAAAAACATTTAACTTTACATATTTTTTACATGAAACATAATTAAACATACATCTAACAATATTTTAATCAATAGAAAAATAAATAGGAGAATAAAATTAATAAATTATACATTAAAATTTAAAACTACCACTTATTTTGTAACAAAAATTTTTTTTATGACGACACTTAATATGAAACGGAAGCAATAATGCATATGAACAGTAGATATGAGGAAAAACATTTATTTTCTTTTTGTAAAATAAAATTATTTTATTTAATTAAAATAAATATTGCATTAAAGAATTGGGAACCATGCATATACAGACTGGCACTAACAATAAATACCAACAAAATGTGGACGGTCGCACTTGAAGCCTCCATCAACTAAAAGACTAAAAGCTCTCATTGGTAACTTATATTAAAACCAGATGAACACCTGCGTATACACGAAGAATTTTGCTTCAAATTATATTTTATTAACTAGGTCATTTTCCAAAGTAAATATTTACAAAATATATAGTATATAATGATTAATTAATATTTTTTATAAGTTTTAAATCGTTTTGTAATTTATGCATGAAAAACAAATATAAAATTTCTAAAACAGACATTTGATTTTGCTTATAAACATTTTGATCGATTAAGTTATTTTGTGAATACTAGATTATATTTATTTATCTCAACTGAACCAAAATTATAATGATTTTAAATAATCTAAAATGAAATTAAATTTGTTGATTCTATTTAATTTAGTTTCTTGTTTTTGATTCATAATATTTTTGAAAGAATCATGTATAATTTGATACATGTTATTTTGGAAAAAAAATGAAAATGTTACCAGTTTGGAGTTGTGAGAACATGACTGATAATCTTTTGAAAGGTTATGTATGTTTATATATTTTATGACCAAACTAAATTGTTTAATTTATAAGATATTTTTTCACTTATTCTCAAAATTTGAGGTATTTATAATTTACATGCATAAAAATAAATAGAAGAATATTCTAGTAATAATGCGGTGATGACTTGAGTACATGAATCATGATTAATTCACTTACTCATTTTTGAGTATATTGAGTTGCATTCATAAAAAAATGTCAGTTTTGCAATTGATCAAATTTGAATTTTTGTGAGTAATAATTTCATTGGAAGTTTATAACCATATAGACTTTATTTGAAGCTTATTCTCAAAACCGAAAGGTTAATTTTGTGCTTGACGAAAATCTTAATTATTTAAAGATTTTATTTTTAAAATTAGGCATGACCATATTTTTCGGATTCATAATCTGTCATATTAACTTTTTTTATTTAAGGTCTGAAGAGACAAAGTCTACTATTTTAACATTTTTTATTTATAGAGGTAAATCCTACCATGTATTTTTTTTTGTAAAAACGTAATCTATGTTAGCAATCAATCAGAGAAAGTAATATATATCATCCTGAAAATAAATGGAGAAAACAGAATTTTCACTTTGAAACAATAATAAAATTAAAACTATTAAAAAAATATAAGTTAAACTCACTTTACTAGTATAACCTTGTTTGATATAAAATCAGAGATTCATGCTAATAACTTGTTATGAAATACAAAAGATAAGAATTAAAAATATAAATATATATATTATAATGTTTCGGTGTTTGTGTGTGCTAGGTTGCACGAGAGAGAGAGAAATAAAGGTTTGCATTTGTCATTTTCGTATGTTTTTTTTTTCACTTCACTAATGACTCTCTTTATATAAGGGTAATGAGTCGGTTTACGTGAAAGATATTTACAAAAAAAAACAATAAAATATATATAAATAGATAATCATTCAAAATCATATTTATTTTTAACAATATTTACAATTTGAATAAAACCATTTTTTGTTTGGGTCGTATACGTAGTTCAAAATCGTAATGCATGACAAAGTACATTAATTATTATGGCTTTGTCATGTCTCATTAGAGTTGAGATTTTTAGCCGAAACCGTTTATCCAAATTGGATCTGATTTGAAGTAGATCGGTTTGATTCTGTTTCAGCTATAGCTATATTATCCAACGAATTTTGTTTCTAATATATGTGAATGTTAGAAGTAAAGAAACAACTATGTTACCACTTGATCACTTTATATTTTATATATTATTTTATATTGTAAATATATAGAATATTTCAAGATTAAATTTATATAAAAATTGATATTTTTGAGATTTAAAACTGGATTTAGGCGGGTATGTAATCGATGGACCATTTTATTTTACATGTAAACTATTTTATTTTGTGTGTTCGAAGCAGAGGAAAAACTATGTTACCACTTGTATCACTTTATATTTTATGTATTATTTTATATGGTAAATGTATATAGTATTTCAATATGAAATTTATATAAAATTGATATTTTGAGATTTCAATCCGGATTGGATAAATTAAGAGGCAAGTATGTAATTAGTGGACCACTTTGTTTTACATAAAAACTATTTTATTTTGTAAATATATATATGATTCACATATTAAATAGGTATTTGAAACTAACTTTAAACTGGTAGTATCTGACCTGAAACCCAAACTAAAATTTATAAAATATCTATAGAGTATAAAATTCATTTATCCGAAAGATCACGACCCGGTCAGATGCTACCCAAACCCTGCAAAACATACAAAATTCCTGACCTAGTCTGTAATTACCAAGTGTGTGGCCTAAACTTCTATCGAAAGTAACGTTGAGGATAACAAGAACCGTTCATCTGTCCCATTAATAAACGTGAAAATTTATCTGCCAAAGACCCATCAAAAATGGATCATTTTCTGATTTGATCTGCAAAGGACAAAAACGTACTAAAATAGAATCTTTGAAATATAATTTTCTTTTTAATTAAATTTAGGTTAAAATGAATAAAAATGTCTAATAAATTTAAAAGATCGATTTATTTACCAGCACAACCTAAAATCCGACACAAATTAATTTAGTTTTTTCTAATATTATAATTAATTTTATTAGTTATGTTGTATAATTCTACTATCTGAATAGTTATACAATTGAATCAAATGTACAATTTTATTAGTTATAATAGTTGTATAATTGAACTAATTGTACAATTTTATTAGTTATACTAGTTATACTTATTCTACAATTGGTAAGGGAAACACAAGTTTCTACTCATGTGAACAGCGGAGGCCGGAAAATCTGGAAGGAACTTTTGAGGCTTGTGTGTTGAAGACCGAACTGCACGTCCGTGCCAAATGTAATATGTAGTGATTTGTTTTAATAATTATATTAGTTGTACTAGTTTTGAAAAAATATCTTTTTGCTTTGGAAGCAAAGAAGAACACAACTACACACCCAGAAAATATTGTAGTAGAAGAGGATTCAAACGAGTATATTGTTATCTCCATAAATCTTATAAGTGGTTTACTCATATATTATTATTAATGAAGCACAAATCATAATCCGAATTAATCGCATTAAAGTGGAGGTTAAAGGTTTTGTCCTAATAGCTCGGTATCATTATGTAGAATATTTTATATTGGGACCTAAAGAAATATTTTATGAATTGGAAGTTTGCTAAAGTTAGAATTAGATCATCACCACGACCAAAACTCCCTATAGTTTCTTGTTTCTTTAAGGGAAAATTGCATAAATATTTTTGAAAGTGACACTCTATAACACTTTAAACTTTAAACTTATTTAACTAGTATATTAAATATTAAACTTGGCTTTTGTATCATAGAAAACTTTTAACTTAGCTTACTTGTTCATCAAATCAAAATTGTGACTCTCGTAACTTGTAAAGCAGATGACATGTCAGTTTGTTTTTTTTTTTGTTTTTTTTAAATTTATTTAACGAATAAATTAACAACAATAAGACTAAGAAACCTACCAAAATTAAAAATTGAATTTAATCAAAATAAAAAATATTTTCTAAAAACTTTAAAAGTTTTCTAAAATATTTTCTTTTTGCAAAATAAAGAATTTTTGTTTAAAAAAACAGAAAAATTTCAAAAATCTATTTTTTTAAAGTTCATTTTTTTCTTAAAAGTTTAAAAGTTTTTTGATTTTTTTAAGTGCAGTTTTGTGAAAAACATGATTTTTTTAAAAATCATACAAAACTCTAAACTTTTCTTTTAAAAATAAATAAATTTGGTATATCAACTTTAATAGTAACATTTTTCGTCATATCACCATTAAAAATAATATTTAGTAAGTTTTATATCGTTTAATTTTTATATATTTAGAATGTTGATATGTTCGATCGGTGGTAATTTATGACATATGGATAATAAAGATTTTTGAAGCTATTGTCATTAGCGATATGACCCAAAACATTACTTTTGATGATGATATGAAAAAATATTTTCATGTTGATAGTGATAATGTTTGAAATTATTTAATTGTAAGCGATTTTTAGAGCTTCTATATGATTTTAAGAAAATATTTGATTTTTTATGTATTTTAAGTTTTATTTATATTTCTTCTTCTTATTATTTATTGTTAATTGGTTTTATTAACCAAATAAATAAAAAAATAAGAAAAACTGATATGTCACGTGTTTTACAGGTTACCAAGTCACAATTTTGACTTGATGAAAAAATAAACCAAATTAAAGGTTTTTTATAATAAAAGAAGCAAGTTGAACGTTTAATATGCTAGTTAAATAAATTTAAGGTTTAAAGTGTAAGTGAATAACACTTTTAAGGTTTTTATGCAATTTTTTTTTTTAGATGGTAGGTTCTCTTAATCCTCTTTTTGTTGTCCATTAGGCCAAAAAGAGCTTTAAAAGAGTGTTAAGAGGATATTTTGGTAACGCTATTGGACGTTAGATTATTGAAAAATCTGATGAAGCTAAAGTTGAACTGGTATGAGGTTAATTTTGGGATGGATTGATTAACCCACATTGAGCAATAATGGATTGTGTCAAAGCATAAGTTTAAATTCTGTAAGAGAAGTAGAAAATAGTATTTAATGGAATAAAGACTAGTTACAAAAATTTCTACTTTATTTTGATTTTGAAAGGAGAAGAGCTGATTAAAAAAAAATAGTCTTTAATGTAATGAGGACACATACTGGGAAATTTAAAAAAAAAGTAGACGGGGATATGAACGATCGACAATAGCTCCATTTATACAAAGTTCATGCCATTTATTACGGAAAGAATAAAAAGTTGAGGGGACACATACCACCATAACTTTTCTTTTTTTCTGAATATCATGTTAAATTTATTCAAAAATAAACTTTTGACTGTAACATTTTGTGTTTGAAGTTTAAAAAGAAAAACCCCTAGAACATGATTAAGGGTGATTCTTAAGAGGTTATTCCACTAAAATATTAAGAACTATCTCTTAAAAATCTTAGAGCAAAGATTATTGGTGGTTTTTAGACAGAAATCCTTAGGAACAATTAAATATCTGTTTCTTAATTTTTAATTGAAAAAGTTAATGCTTATTGATTACTCTTAATTAAGAAGTTATTTTGTTTGGGTTCTTTTACTGTTCACGGGTCCACTGACACGTGGTGACCCGTGATTGGTTTTTTTTTTTGAAGATATAAAAATAAATAAGAACCCCTTAAGAGTTCTAGGGTTAATCATGGTCTTAAAACACCCACAATGAGGGTCCTTAGAGCAACATTATTGGTGGTCCTTAAGGCGGAGGTCCTTAGGAACAGTTAAGGACATGTCTCTTAATTTTAAAAGGAAAAGTTCTTAACTTTTCCTTTGAAAATTAAGAGAGAGGTCCTTAACTGTTCCTAAGGACTTTCGCCTTAACGACCACCAATAATCATGGTCTTAAGGAGGAGTCCTTAGAGAAAAAATAATTAAATTATCAGTGGACCTTACTAAAAATTAAAAGTTAAGGATTCGATCCTTAAAATCTCTAAATAAGGATTTTTTCTTAGTGAATCCTTACACTGTTTGCGGGCCCCCATGACACGTGGCGGCCCGCGATTAGTTGAATTTTTTTTTATAATCTAAAAATGAAAAAGAATAATTAAAAAATAAATAGTTAAAGATCCCAATGAATAACACCATTGTGGATGCTCTTATAGCTAAAAACAGAGCAACCCAAAGTCTTGAGAGTTTATGCTTGTGAAGCAAACCAGAGCTTAGAATTGCTCTGAGTCTTTGATTTCCGCTGATGGAGATAGATAGACACTTGTTTTTACTTGAAGATCAATAAATTTGACCAGAGCTTCAGTAGGTGTAGGGGTGGAGCCAAGACGTCTCTCATTCTTTTCACGCCAGAACGAGTGTAGAGAGGTTTGAAAGACAACTCGAACTAGAAAATCGGACCCTAAAATCCAATGTATTGCTTACGGACAGAAGAAGGATGTTATCCCAGTCCATACTGAAGTGAGCTCCTAAAAGTCCTCTTGTTAACTTAGTCCATTCTGCCGCCGTGTATGCACACTCGAAGAATAGATGATTGTGGGTTTCAATACCATGTTGACAAAATACTGAGCAGAAAGGTGATGAAGCTGGGAAGAAGAGAGAGGAGACGAAGCAAAACGTTTGGAGATTTTTCAAGAGTTGTAGAAAGAGCAGAATAATTGAAACTAAACCTTTATTAAGTTTTTCTCTCCCTCCCTCTCGGTTCTGTGGTGCCGCATGCAGCTTATAAACATAATATCCACACATGTTAAAATTATGTCAATATCCCTTTCAACTTTGTCAAGTTGCGTCATTTTATTTTTGGATTTGCTACATCTCAATTTTTATAAGAAAGTTAAAAGGGACGAAAGTTAGACAAAAGGACATCTCAATTTTCCTGTGTGTTACTCGACATGGATATTTAAGTGAAATTCTGTACTATTGTCAATAACTAATGATTTCGAATTAACTTTCAAGAACTCTGTAGTCAAACAAAAAATAAACAAATCTTAGACAGTCTTTCGTACTTTAAAATCGTTATTCAATTTGTTCGATAACTATTTCGAGAAACAATACTAGGTTTCAATCTTTGGAGGTTTACCTAAGTGTTCTTGACTTCATGAGGTTTCTTTAACTTCTGCAAACCATATTATTAGATTGGTAGCGCTTGATCGAATTTGATCGAATGCTTTAAAAAAAATGTTTCTCACTTGGACATTGAACTACTTAACCGCTCTACATGAAAACATCCAAATAAATACATAATCCACTAAACTACTGTCCATAGCTTTTGTCTTTTTGACCAAGCACACAGTATAATATTGAATTGAGAAACTAAATCCTAAAGAATCCGCAAATTATCAAATCAAGCAAAAGTGTTAAAAATCTTGTAAGGAATGAGCTACACAACGTGTCTCACACTTCCAATTATATATTCACACATTGACTAGAATTTTAAGCTATTAGTATTTGTAGCTATATATATAAAAAAATGGATCATTAAGAAGAAATGAACAAGTTGCGTTTGGCAAAGTCAATAACCAATAAACATTCACTAGTCGCTCTCTCATGAACATTGTTCCGCAGCAGTTGAGGGAGGAAGAGCCAAACGCCTGTCACGCTCACAAACGCCATAACCGCGAGACCCGAAACAGCCCGGTGCGGTGGTCTCCACCGCAGTGTTCTCTTCACAGCAATCTCTGTAGTAGTGGCAACACCGTGCAACACAAAGAAACAAGTTACCTCCCAAGTTGGAGGCAGACGGATTGCGTAAAAGTAGATTAACTCATGCATCAGTCCCGAGACAAGGAACGAGGCCATGACCCCGACCAGCACAGCTGTGTTTGGACTTAGAAATCGTGTGAAATAACGCTGAACCGGAATGTGGACGGTCGAGCGTAGGACAGCAGAAACCATAAGGTTCCATCTGCGGCTCCAGAAGTCTTGTAGAGAGGTGGCTAAGTAGGGCTCGTTGAAAACCGGCTCAATGTCACAGCCGAGAAGAGTAGACACAACTGCCCCGACAAACACCAAAACAAGTTCCGCCTCAAGGTAAATATGAATACAATATAGAGCCAAAACAACGAACCTAGGCAAACCGTCCTTGTATTTATAGACATGTAACAAGACGCCAAAGACCAAAACCTTGACCGCCAAAACCCATTTAGGCATAGGTTCATTATCATTTGGAGAATGATTTTGTCTGACTTTGATGGGGAAACAAGCAAAGCAGGTGAAACGGCCTAGATTTGAGGGACGTGGACACAAAGGTCCTTGATCAAAAGCAAAGAGAAGAAGATTGAAATTTCCCAGCCATGAGAGGAAAAGACTTGAACTGCCGGTAAAGTGCAAAGAAGAGAGGGACAGAGGAAGAACAAGAAACAGAATGAAGACTGGAAAAATGGACAGGAGACGAAGAAAACCTTTGGAGATTCTAGATGATATGAAATAACAATAACATATGGAGATCAAGGCATAGATCCATACCTTGCTTAAGTTTCTCAACTCTTCTTCCATTTCTCAGATCTGTCCTTTGCTAATTCTGTGGAATGATCGGGTTTTGACATGGTCCATGATTGAAGTACCACCACAAGATGTGACATAAAATTTTAAATACGTTTGGTAGCTTTCCTTTTTTATAATATTGTGAAGTATTAAACAGCCGAACGCCCCCCACACGCCAAGACATGAGGAAAAAAAAACTATAGATTTCTTCTTCTAGTCATCCTACAACTTTAAAGATCGACTAAACTACAAATGTTGCCGACATAGGGTAAATAAGATGAGGAGACCCGGCTCTTTGGGTGTGCCAAAAACGCAAAAGCACAGATTCTTTTAAATTTCCTCAGATTCAAAGCCCTGGAATATTTTTGGAATGTAATATATTTATTATAAACCTAATAAATAGATTACATTTTCTTTCGTCGTTTTAACGGTTAATTTTATTATGTTTTGAATTACTAAAAAAGGACCTTACCAAATCTATTTGCTGTTACTTGGCGATTCGATGGTTTGTAGGGGTTGAGGGTAAGTGGTGGGACGAAAAGAGTGGAAATAAAAAGATATATTTTCATGGTTTATAGAGATATTTTTTTAACAGAAATAAAAAGATGGTTTATAGAGATATATTTTTTTTTTTTTGTCAAAAGATATTTTCATTTAACAGAAATAAAAAGTTAGCCCGTGGGCCGGCCCAATACAAAGTTTGGGTTTCTAAGAATGGATATGGCTAAAGAATCAGCCTGTCCATTCCTAGCCCGTGGAAGAAATTCAAAGGAGATTACAATATCTTTCAAGATGCCGTAGTAGATCTCCTTCTCAAAGAGGTTGTCATTGATGGCCCTGATCAGGGTTTGGTTATCGGCGGAGGTGGGTCACCTTCGCTGCGATCGCATCTAGAATAGCGGCTCTCACTGCTAGAGCCTCCCCCGCAAGAGGGGAAGTAACGTTGTGGTGGATGGATTTGGCCCTCTCTTCTAACGATCGATCGTGTAGGATCTGATATGATCCAGGCAAGTCCCGCTGTGTTTGATTTCTTATCCCAAGACGCATCTGTGTGGCAGCTTGCGGAATCCAGTCAGTGAGGTGATCTGATTTCGATTTGGTCTCAGAGGGCCTCTCGGAACCTTGCTGTCTGACTTCTTCTGCTTGATTCACTGGGCTTGGCTCCACTCTCTTGCAAGCTTGATTCCTAGAGATGTTGTTTCTTCTACTGTGGAGAGTTTCTGCTCAAAGATGAGGGAGTTCCTTGCAGTCCAGAGGATCCATGGGGTTATGTTGGTGGGGACTCCCAACGAGGGGAGACAGAGGGTCTTCCTGGAGGTGGCAAGGGCCATGGCGATTCCTGCCTGAGCGTCGGGGTCCAGAAGCGGTAAAGTTCCAATACAATGCCACACGCGTTGCGCAAAGGAGCACTTGAAAAAAAGGTGATCTTTTGTTTCTACTTCTCCGCATCTAACACATTTAGCTTCTTGTATGATTCCTCTACTCTGCAGGTTTTCTCCTGTGGGAATTGCTCCTTGAATGACAGACCAGACGAAGGATTTTAACTTGGGGGAATAGTCACCACTCCACACATCCTTGATATCATATAGAGATATTAAAGTTTTGTTATGTGTAGATAAATGGAAAACTGCGTCAAAATCCTGGACTCTAACATTAACCTAAACAACAATTTTTATACAAACGATAATCATCTCTTTCTTAGATTCTACTTTTAACCCTATTTTTTGTCTTAACTCAGGTTCTCCAATTCTCCTTTTTGTGTGTTGTCAAATACATTTTACTCTTAAATAAAATTTTCCTTTAAAATTATTTTTGTCATGGAAAGATAGTAAGAATACTCAAATAGAAAAAGATAGTAAGAAGAAAAATTTTCAACCGTGGTAGTGATATGGAGGTCAACTTCACTTAGCATAAAATTAGCTGAATTGGTCTATTCATCTTTTATATTAAAACACAAGTTACATAATTAATAAAATTTGAGATTTATGCCAAAACTAAACGAAAAACCAAGGTTTTTGTCCTTTTGGTATAATGGCATGATTAAAAGGGGTTCTTAAGGAGCGGAACTCACCAAAATCTTAAGAACTAATTCTTAAAACCCTTAATTAAGAACTCACTTTGCTTGGGTTTTGTACTGTTCATGGACTCCACTGACACGTGGCGGTCCGCGATTGGTTCATTTTTTATTTTTTTTAAAAAAAAATCAGAAAAAATAAGACATCTTGTGTCTATTGTTTCTTTTTTTATCCTTTCAACTTCTAAAACTTAATAAAATAATATTTATGAATCAAAAAAAGAAAAAAAAAAAAAATAGGAATAATATTGTAATCAAACATATATACACACTGATATTTTTTTGTATGAAACTTGTTAAATTTAAAAATTTAATACTATAAACTTTAGATTTCATGTTCTACCAAAAATGGTATGGTAGAAAATGAATTCCACATTAAACAAATAATTCTACCTGTTTTAGAACCAACAATTTACTTTTTATATAAATTTCTAAAAATGAAGAATGCGACATCTAACTTACTTAAAAATTTTTACATTTTTTTTAATGCAACATCTATTTTTATAAGCTATTCTACAAAATTAGAAATACAAAATCAACATATAACTTAGAAGTCTAATTATAGTACAATCTGCTTATAGGAGATAGTTATGATTTCTACAGTGCGTAGAAGGTACATTCTACGCATGAATTCTGAATATTGTGGAAAAAATCTCAAGAAAATATTCTAAAAATATTTTGTAATCTTCCAACTTGCCTTAAACGTGGTTAACCGATTTTACTTGTAAAAAACATTAAAAATATCGAATAAAACCTATTCTTCTTCATCAAATCATGATTTCTCCCTAGATATTCATGTGATTATCACAAACTTTTTTTCTATGATGTCTATCTACACGATATGTGGTGTATGAGAATTAGGTGCTAGAGGATGAGTTTTTTGGCTCATGACAAAAGGATATGTTGCTGGAATCGGATACTACCTTGGAGAATTTAAAAAGAATGGTTATGAAGAATTTTGGTATGGAAGAAGATAACATAACCAATTTGAAATTGAGTTATCTTTCTTCTGAGTTGATCAATACTTCATGTCCACTTGTGATCATTGCAAACCATCGACAACTTAATTTTTTTTGTTGACTATGTAAAAAAGAATGTCTTAACTCGAGATTGTGCAACATATAAAACCAAGGCCGAGAATCCGAATGAAGCAGACTTTGATCTTTATAAGTCGCCAGCAGATTCAAGTACAGATGATGAGGATGGAACCAATTTAATCCCTTTTTGTTTTTATTTTTTACAATTTTCTTCTTCTTTTATTTGTATAATTTTTGTGAAGCATATAATTTTAATACTGAAAAACATTTAAATTGTATTTAGTTTCATCAATCAAAGTTAATTTTGGGATTAAAAAAAATTATAATAATAGAATAAAAATTATACTAATGGGACAAAATAAAATTGGTTTTATACCAAAAAGACAAATATGTTATTTTTGTTCTATTTTGACATAATTCCCATAAAATTTTGACACATAGATTTTATTTCATATTTTAAAAATTACAAAAATATGTATTTAAAATAAGAAATAAAAAATAAAGATAGAAAAAAAGTGAAGAGTAACACACCTTAACGATCCAATCCAATAATTTCTCTACATCGTTTTTTCTTGCCCACACCTCCACCATCACCATTCACCCCAATCTCTGATAACTACCTTTCCCATCATTGATATTTGTCTGATGTCATTCTATGTTCTCTCTTACTAAATCCACACAACGTTGTTTTTTATCCGAGGTAAATTTGGTATTTGGTGTTGTTCAAACTCTTGGATCTCACTCTTTTCTCTACTTAATTCCACTACTGCATTTGTATATCAGGATTCGCTCGCATGCAAGGTTTGTCTTAGAAGAATTAATCAGGTTTGTATCTCCTTTTTTCCAAACATGAAATTTTGAGACACAGAGAGTGATACCAAAAAAAGTTCTTGTAAGTGTACATCTCTGCATCCAATAAAAACACATGAGGGAAAAAGACAAGACAAGAACGAAGGTTTATTGGGTCAGCATACAATCCACCGAAAGGAAAGCTAGAACAAGACAAAGGAGTTTTCTCAGCATGAGATGGAATACAAGAGTAGAAATGGTATCTTAGTTCTTCTCTAATTCTGTTTTTATGCTTTTCTTTAAAAGATTCTATTTTCTTTCAGCTTTTACATGCTTGAAGAAATTTCATTGGTACCGTGATGCATCTGGGTATTTACAAATCTGCGTGTTATGGTCTGAGTGTTTCAGAAATCTATTTTTTTTTCTGAAATATAGAGCATATAGACTCTCTTATATACAAGTTAAATATTTAAATATATGTTTAGTTTCATTTTTTTATTTTTCCTTATAACAGATCTAAGGAGATTTCTATTTTATAAAAGAATTATTTACAAAAATACAAATAACACTGAATAGATCAATCATAATAGTTTAAACTTATTTATGCATGTTCGTATATATCTTTACTTTCTATGAAAATTGCTTCCAGCTATGTATATCTGTTGAAAAAATGATAATAATTCTTTAAGTCTTCAAGTGTTATGAAATAACTTATAATTTTATAGTATCTCGAAATTTAAATAAGGATGAAATTTTATACCCGTAAAGAGGAGATAACCCTTATATAAAGTGAACTATTACAGAGAGAAGGAAGAGAAGGGATGATTACAAATGAATGAAATCGATCGTTTATATAGAGATGAAAAAGTAGAATTTACTGTGCAAATAGTGACAGTGGGCCCCATATCTTTTATATAAATCAACGAAAGCTGGTTCTTTATATTGTTCCTTTTGCTGCTTTCATAACACTCCCCCTTGGGGACCGGTGTCACTATTATTTTTTGCTTGACGTATTTGTTGCCTCGTTAAAAACCTTTCTAGAAAAACCCTGTAAAAAACCATAGTAAGGTAAAAAGAGTACAACCACGTAAGCTCCCCCTCGAATGAGCAGTCACAGATCCTTCTGACGACGCATTCCAATGTTATGGACATGTTTCCTGAAAACCGAGGTTGGCAGTGATTTTGTGAAGAGGTCAGCTGCATTATCGCATGATCGAACATATCTGACTTCAATCTCTTTATTTTTCTCCAGTTCTTGAGTGTATGAGAAGAACTTCGGAGGTATGTGTTTGGTTCTATCGCTTTTGATATATCCTTCTTTCGTTTGAGCAACACATGCTGCATTATCTTCATATATAACAGTTGGCTCCATATTTTTGTCAATCCCACTGCTTGAACATATGTGTCGGCTTATTGATCTTAGCCATACACATTCCCTACTTGCTTCATGAAGTGCGATGATCTCAGCATGATTTGAAGAGGTAGCCACGAGCGTTTGTTTCTGAGAACGCCAAGATATAGCAGTGCCTCCGATCGTGAAAATGTATCCTGTTTGCGATCGAGCTTTGTGTGGATCTGAAAGATATCCTGCATCTGTAAAACCAACCATTTGACCTTTTGAATTTTTAGAATAAAATAAACCTAAACCAATGGTCCCTTGGAGATAACGAAAGACATGTTTAATTTCCAATGTCTTCGTGTAGGAGATGAGCTGAATCTTGCCAAGAGATTGACAGAAAATGATATATCACGTCGTGTGCAGTTCGCAAGATACATCAATGCTCCGATTGCACTTAGATATGGTACTTCAGAACCAAGAATCTCTCCATTTTCTGTAGATGGTCGAAATGGATCATTTTCAATATTAAGTGATCTAACAACCATCGGCGTGTTAAGAGGAGTTGAATTATCCATGTTAAAGCGTTTCAACACTCTTTTAGTATATGTGGATTGATGCACGAATATGCCACTTTGAGAATGCTAAATTTGTAAGCCAAGACAATACTTTATCTGTCCGAGATCTTTCATCTCAAATTCTCATTTCAAATATACTGATGCCTTTTGTATTTCCTTTTTAGTTCCAATAATATTAAGATCATCAACATACACCGCGATTATCACAAATCCGGATGTTGTTTTCTTGATGAAAACACATGGGCATATAGGATCATTCACATATCCTTCTTTTGTTAAATGCTCACTGAGACGATTATACCACATACGTCCAGATTGCTTTAACCCATATAATGATCTTTGCAATTTTATTGCACATAACTCTTTAGGTTTGGAACTTAGAGCTTCTGGTATTTTAAACCCATCTGTTATTCTCATATAGATATTAGTATCTAATGATCCATATAAATATGCAGTAACGACATCTATTAGACGCATTTCTAAATTTTCATTTGCCGCAAGGCTCATCAGGAATCTAAATGTGATGGCATCCATAACAGGAGAATACGTTTCCTCATAATCAATTCCAGGTCTTTGAGAAAAACCTTGTGCCACGAGACGAACTTTGTATCTAGTAATCTTGTTTTTCTCATTTCGCTTTCGGACAAATACCCATTTGTATCCAACATGTTTCACATCTTTGGGTTTGAGTATGATAGGTCCAAAAACATTTCGTTTGTTAAGTGAATCTAGTTCAACTTGAATTGCATCTTTCCATTTTATCCAGTCATATCTCTTTTGACATTCATATACAGACTTTGGCTCTGGATCTTCGTTTTCTTCATCTATTTCCTTTGCCAAAAGGTATGAGAAAACATCATCTATGTCATCTATCTCATTTTGTTTCCACATCTTTCCATTTTGGATATAATTGATGGAGATTTCATGATTTTCTTCAGATTCATGATGCTCTATATTATCATTAGATTCATGATTCGCTTCTTCCAAAATATTTTCTTTTATTTTGGTAATATCATGATTTTCAACTTCCTTTCGTTTTCTAGGATTTTTATCCTTTGAACCAATAGGTTTACCACGCTTCAATCGTATTTTAGACTCTCGGGTATTTTCTTCTATTCCACGTTCATGTGGCATTTCTATACGAGCAGGAGTATTTGCAGCCGGTATATGTGATTTTGTTACTGTTTTAGTGTCCGCAAAAGCATCAGGTAGTTGATTTGCGATGCTTTGCAAATGCATAATTCAGCGGACCTCTAATTCCGACTGTTTAGTAGGAGGATCAAGGTGTAGAAAAGATGGTACACACCACTTGATATGCTTTCCTACTTGTTTATCTTCTCCCCCTAGAACTGGGAATACCTTTTCATCAAAGTGACAATCAGCAAAACGTGCCGTAAATACATCACCAATTTGTGTTTCTAGGTATCGTATAATTAATGGAGAGTCACAACCAACATATATCCCTAGCCTCCTTTGAGGTCCCATCTTTGTACGTTGGGGAGGTGCAATTGGCACATAGACGGCGCAACCAAAAATCTTTAGATGAGAAATATTTGGTTCTCGTCCAAATGCTAACTGTATTGGGGAGTATTTGTGGTATGCACTTGGTTTTACTCTAATCAGTGCTTCTGCATGCAAAATAGCATGCCCCCACACAGAAGTTGGGAGTTTTGATCTCATGATCAATGGTCTTGCAATCAGTTGCAGACGTTTAATTAATGATTCAGCCAAACCATTTTGTGTGTGGACATGAGCAACATGATGTTCCACATCAATACCAGTTACCATAAAATAATCATTAAGTGCTTGAGAAGTAAATTCACCAGCGTTGTCCAGTCGAACTCTCTTTATTGGATAATCAGGAAATTGAGCTCTTAGTTTGATTATCTAAGATAAAAATCTCGCAAATGCCACATTTCGAAAGGACAATAGACAAACATGTGACCATCTACTCGACAAGTCGATCATTACCATAAAATAATAGAATGGTCCACAAGGTGGATGTATAGGTCCACAAATATCACCTTGAATTCGTTCAAGGAATTTTGGTAACTCCTTATCTATTTTGGTTGGCGATGGTCTTATAATCAACTTTCCTAGAGAACACGCAGTACATGTCATTTTATTTCCCTGATAAATTTCTTGGGGTTTTAGTGAATGACCATGTGAGTTCTCAATGATTTTTCGCATCATTGTGGTACCTGGATGACCAAGACGATCATGCCATAGTGTAAAGTCCGTAGAATTGTCTTTAATCACCAAATGTGATTCGATGGGACTTATATATGTATGATGCAGACCAGAAGGGAGTTTTGGTAGTTTTTCCAACACTTTTTGTTTTCCCGATTTCTCAAGAGTAATATACATATATTTCTTTCCATCCTCAGTTGCAGACTGAGTATCAAATCCTTGAAGATATATGTCTTTAAAACTCAACAAATTCTTTTTAGAATTTGGGGAAAATAGTGCATTATTTATCGAGAATACCGTTCCATTAGGTAATGTGAAATGGGCTTTACCAATTCCTTCAATCAAGTCTGCAGGACCTGATATTGTGTTAACAGTTATATTTGTCGGTTTTAGTTCAGAAAAATAATTTTTGTGTTTCAGAATAGTGTGTGTTGTTCCACTATCTGGTATACAAATATCTCTAGAATTGTTCTTGGTTGATGTTCTATTTGTAACGTCCATTTCTGAGACAAACAAAAAGAATCATAAGATAATATTATACATCATTACCAAATCTTAAACACACAATAATTATACATAAGTAGGTGAAAAACACAGAATAATTATACATTAATTTTCCACAAACAACAATTATTTATGGTATAATTGTGGAATTTTAAGAGTCACATGATAGGAATTTAAGCTTCCAGGAGAGCTTTAGAACCAGTCGGACAAGTCATGTGATTCTTGATGAGAAGTTCATTATTCTTTTATGCTATGAGAAGTGCCACAATTAAATCTGAAAATTTAGTATATCCCCGCAACCTATATAATTGTTGCAGGGTAATGTGGCTCTTATGAAATGTGGTGTATGTTTTCTCAAGCATTTGAGATTCGGTAATCGTTTCACCACAATATTTCAATTTGGCTACAACCCTTAGTACAACAGAATTGTAATTCATCACTTTGTCGAAATCTTGGAATTTCAGACTTTGCCATTCATCCTGAGCAAGTGAAAGTGTTATATCTTTCTGATGATCAAAACGATCTTTCAAAGACTTCCATAGCTCTTTAGGATCTTTCAAGTTGGCATATTCATAAATAATACTTTCATCAAGGTGTCTTTTAAGAAAGATCACCGATTCAGCCTTTTCTTGAGGCGTTGAAGTATTATTCTCTTTAATGGTCTCAGATAAACCAAGAGATTCAAGATGAAGTTCGACATTTGCAACCCATGAAATGTAGTTGGTAGCGGTGGTGTCTAGGACGTGAAATTGGAGCTTCTCCATGTTTGTCATTAGATTTCTAAAATCAAATAACATAATTAAAATAAAATTATTATTTCATTAAAATATTCGAGATGCATGAATAAGTATTATGATTACAGGAAATAAATTTTATTAGAATTTCAAAATATTTAAAAGCCATTAACATTAATCATGCAAGCAATTACAAGAAAATGATGCATAAAAACTTAAATAGGCATTAATGCCAAAATTTTCATCGGTAATTCCTCCAAGATAAATCAAATACATAGAAGTAAAAATAAAAATCGCACATAAAATCAAAAATAACCAAATCATTTTTCTTGCAAAGAAAATCGGAGGAGAGCGAATTGGAAATATTTGGGAGGAGATGAAATGTTTTGGATGAGTTGAATGAACGAAGGATGAGTATATTTATAGGTGAAAAACATTGTTCATGACCGTTGGAAAAGGGGGGAAATTTTGAAACTTTTCTTTATGACCGTTGGGATTAAATCGTTTGAACCAAAAATCAATCTGAAAATATTGTAATAAGCAGTCAACCAGAATCAATAAATTTCATAATATTTTATATAGGTGACCAAACATTTATATAATATTCATAATATGCAAATATCAATATTATTATAGTGATAAAATTATTTTCGTTAAAACATTAAACAAATAATGCGGCGGCAGAGCCATACCAATATTATGCAATAAATAAATTATGTGGCGGCGGAACCAAACCAATATTATGCAATAAATAAATTATGCGGCGGCGGAGCCAAGCCAATATTATGCAATAAATAAATTATGCGGCTGCAGAGCCAAGCCAATAATCATAGCATATTTAGCAATTAAGGTTTATTAACGAGGCGACATACCGCCTACATTAATATATATAAATAATATAAATTATATGGCGGCAAAGCCAAGCCTATAATTATATCTATAGTATATTTAGTAATCTTAACGGGGCGACATACCGCCCACATTAATATATATAAATAATATAAATTATATGGCGGCAAAACCAAGCCTATAATCATATTTATAGTATATTTAGTAATCTTAACGGGGCGACATACCGCCCACATTAATAGATATAAGTAATATAAATTAAAACAATTACTATAAAATAATAAATAGTAATAAAGGCGGTATACCGGCCATTATAGCAAGATGAATATGATACATATAAACTTTACCGAATTGCAGAGTGATCGTGCTGATAACGTATTATGAAATAACTTATAATTTTATAGTATCTCGAAATTTAAATTAGAGCGAAATTTTATACCCGTAAAGAGGAGATAACCCTTATATAAAGTAAACTATTACAGAGAGAAGGAAAAGAAGGGATGATTACAAATGAATAAAATCGATCGTTTATATAGAGATGAAAAAGTAGAATTTACTATGCAAATAGTGACAGTAGATCCCACATCTTTTATATAAATCAATGAAAGCTGCTTCTTTATACTGTTTCTTTCGCTGCTTTCATAACATCAAGTTCTTTGTCTGGTGTTATGGTCTGAGTGTTTCACAAATCTATTTTTTCTTTAATACAGGTCATATGGAGTCAATTATATACAAATTGAATATTCTAAATATTTTGTCAAAAAAGCTCTTTTTCTGAATGCAGCCATTTCAAAATTTAGATGCCGATGTGTGACTAATATAATATTTAATTTTGATAAATTAAAACAACACTAGATTTTTTCTTAAGAAAAAGATCATTTAAATGCAAGGAAATATGTGATTATAATAATAATTTATGTTTATATGTTGATAATCATTACATTTTTATATGACAAAAAAAATCATTACATTTTTATGATCAAGAAGTCAGTAAAATTAATTGACCCGTGTGAAGCACAGAAGGTAATACTAATCTGTTATACAACTTAACCACATAACTAATTTGATTTAGTCGATGTAGGTCAGAGATTTTATTGAGTAGGTCATAAAGTGGGTGTTTGGTTGGAACAAGAAATATACAACTTTAATCTTTTGTTTATAATGAATTTTAAGAATACCCAAAAATAAAGTTTTATTTTAGGTTATAGAAAAGAAATATATGAGTGGAAATCTCTATTTTTCTTTCTCTTTTCATTTACTTTTTTCAATAACAAGTCTAACGTAAATAACTAAACTTCACATATACATATTAGCAGACAGATTTCTAAAACTTTCTAAGATCTCTTGATAGCCTTTGTCAAATTTGTTCAGTTAGCTTCGGTGAAACAACAATAAACAAAATTAAACTACAAAACAGAAATCAAAAGGACACAAACCTTAATCGGAATACTAGAATTAGAAACCTAAACACCAAAAACAAAAATTCAAAAGAATCTCGGCTTAAAACAAACGAAATAAGAAACTAGTATTATGAACCATGTTGTGGATTGTCATAACCGGACCGACCATAGTTGGCCAGTCCATCCAGCCCAACCACAAAGTCTATGGACGATGGGTTTACTAAACCTATTGAATATGAGTTTATGTTTAGAAGGATAAGAAACCTATTCCATATTGGTTTAGTATGTTTTCATTTTCCTAGTTGGATTAGGATTTGTACTCTTTCCTTTTCCTTGTTGGATTTACTTATTTGTATTTCCTATATAAAGGGAACCCCTTGTAAACTTTATGCACATTCAAAAACACAATACAACACAGACAAAATTCATCTCTCTTTCTCTCTAGTTTACAACACGTTATCAGCACGATTGTTCTCAAACCCTAAAGCTAAAGATTCCGATCTCAAATCCTAAAGTTCTATCGATCAAAACCTCCTTGACGACTAAAACCCAATATCGTGAAGAACCTTCATCCTTAATCATGAACCTTCATGGATCCCGATCCAAGCCTGCTTCATGGATGATCCTGAGCCTTGTTCAAAACCGATCCAACAAGTCCAAAGGACACGCAAGCCGCAATGACATACAATCGCAAGGACACATCCGTACGACCTTCTCTCTAACTCAATCTCTTTTGGTGGTCCATTCAAGACCGGTGGTTTAAGGTAAACACTAAGAAACCTAAAATCTTAAAACCTCAATCGAATGAACTAATGATCATACTAAAACCTAAAACCGATTAAAGGAACTTAGAAAGATTGCTAAGTTGCTGGATAGATTGATTGATATACATGGTTAATTGTTTGATCAAAACCCTAATCGAAAACATTAATGTGCAAATCAAAACCCTAAAAAGACTTTGCTTGTTTAAATTGATTGTTTTAAGGTTAGAGGTTATTTTGTTTATGATCTTAGCCGATTTAGGATTGTTTTCTAGAAAGATCTAGACCTAAACCTAAATCACTTGCATAAACCCTAATCAATCCATAAACCTTAGAAGTACATACTTGATTCTTGTTTTGATTTCATTATACTTGAGGTTCTTAAACCAATTATTAGGTTGCTAGATTGATTGTTTTTCAATTCTTGTCTAAACCTAGACGATTGCTAGGTTGATTAGGGTACTAACCCCAATGCTAAACCCTAACCCTAGAACCACATAGGCCAAACCCTAAAATCATAAACCCCAACCTTTGATTGACATTGTTTGAGAGTTAGGTTGCTAGATTGTTTGATAAAACATAGTTTGACCGAATCAAAACCTAACTTGGTCGAATTTGAAACCCTAATTAATCAAACCTAGAATCGAATGATCCTAAGAATGAATCCGACTATATTGTCTTAGGACCCGACCATATAGACTAAATTGTGATCATTGCATAAGTTGATTGATTGTTTTAGTTATGAATTCTTGAACATATAGATCACAACCTTTAGGATTGTTGCATCATTCAAACATGGCCATGTGGCTTGTTTGTTTCTAGATTAACCTAGTTGCATACATTGCTTGATCTATATGCTTTGAACCATCTTGATTAATGACCAAACTTGCTTGATAAACCTTAGGCCCTCTACTCCAAACGTCAGATCTCTACAAGCGATGAAGTATGGCATATAAGGTTGGGATATCCTCCTTGAAGCTCCTGTGTCTGAACAAGTCTATTATGGTGAATAAGAGTACCTTGAAGATGTGTGATTCATGTCAAATAGGGAAGAGTACTAGATTACATTTTCTTGCTTCTAATTTTGTTGCGTCCAGACCTCTAGAGAGAGTCCATTGTGATCTCTGGAGTCCATCACTTGTTACTTCTAATCAAGGATTCCGGTTTTATTTTATTTTGTTGACAACTAATCTCGATACTGCTGGTTGTATCCTTTAAAGGCCAAGTCAGACTTCCTCACCACTTTCCTAACGTTTCAAAAACTGGTTGAAAATCAGTTGTCAATGAAGATTGCTACATTTCAGTGTGATGGGGGAGGTGAGTTCATCAGTACAAAATTTGTGCCTCACCTCAAGGACTGTGGAATCCAACAATATATCCCATGTCCTTATATTGCGCAACAAAACGGCTTGGCAGAGAGGAAGCATAAGCATATCACAAAGCTTGTTTTGACATTAATGTTTGAGAGCAAAACTCCTCAGAAATTTTGGGTTGAAGCGTTTCACACAGCCAACTTTCTCAGTAACATACTTCCCTCCTCAGTTCTTGACGACAAGAGAAGTCCTCATCAAGTTCTGTTCGAAAAAAAACTTGAGTACTCTGCGTTAAGATCTTTTGGCTGCACTTGTTACCATGTTCTTCGTGATTATGCTGCAACAAAGTTTGATCCGAGATCACTGCATTGCGTGTTTCTTGGATATAACCTCAACTATAAAGGGTATAGGTGTTTGTATCCACCCACAGGGCGTGTGTACATCACAAGGCATGCTCTCTTTGATGAAACAACAGGGTTTGTATATGAGGCAACCAACAGGGTTTGTAGATAAGAGCAAATCCGACCATGTCTGTCTGTTGCATAAGTCTCTTTATAGACTCAAACAGTCTCCAAGGGCCTGGTTCAACAAATTCAGTGACTTCTTGATTGAGTTCGGCTTTGTTTGCAGTGTCAAAGATCCTTCTTTGTTCATTTACAAAAGAAATGGAAATGTCATCATGCTTCTCTTGTACGTAGACGACATGGCTGTAACGGGGAATAACTCTGCTGCTCTCACTATACTGCTTGACGAGCTCAACTCTAAGTTCCGCATGAAGGATCTCGGAAAGCTTCATTACTTTCTCGGAACCCAGGTTATCTCTCACGACCAAGGGATGTTCCTCTCCCAAGAGAAATATGCCATCAATCTACTGACTGTAGCAGGAATGGAACATTGTGCTCCAAGCGCAACAACACTACCTCTGCAACTGAACAAAGTTCCTGATCAAGAGGTACCATTCACTGATCATCATTATTTCAGGAGCTTAGCTGGGAAACTGCAGTACTTGACTTTGACAAGACCGGATATACAGTTCGCGGTGAACTATGTCTGTCAAAAGATGCACTCCCCATCCATGTCTGAATTCACAAATCTTAAAAGGATCCTAAGATATGTTAAAGACGCTGTATCGATGGGGATCTCTCTGCTCAACAACACTGATTGTACTCTACGCGCCTATAGCAGCAGCGACTGGGCAGGGTGTCCGACAACACAAAGATCGACTGGCGGGTTCTGTACATTTCTCGGCCAAAATCTTATCTCCTGGTCGTCCAAGAAACAAGCCACTGTCTCAAAGAGCTCAATGGAGGCAGAGTACAGATCCTTGTCCGAAACAGCTTCTGAAATGGCCTGGATTAGTATGTTGCTTCGTGAACTTGGAATCTCCCTTCCTGTTACTCCAGAGCTCTTCGGGGATAACCTGTCGTCTATCTACCTTACCGAAAATCCCACCTTTCACAAACGCACCAAACACTTCGAGACGGACTATCACTACGTGCATGAAAGGGTTGCTCTCGGGTCGCTAGTGGTCAAACACATTCCGGCCCAGCTTCAGTTAGCGGATATCTTTACCAAGTCTCTTCCAACGGCTCTGTTTCGCAAACTCAGGTTCAAACTAGGCGTTAACGTGCATTCCACGCTTAGTTTGAGGGGAAATGTTATTGCGACCCAAAACGGCCCAACTTCAGTTCCTAAAACTCAGACCCATTCTGCTCCAAAGCCCAAGTCCAGTCAGCAAACTTCAACGGCTACATCAAGCAACGACAAGAACAGAGTATGGGAATAGAAACGCAAAAGGAGGAGGATTGCGACGTGCAGTACGGATACTCAGAGTGGTCGTGCACTTCATAACGCATTCTCAGCCCTTGATTCATTGGATGATGAGGATGGTGCCACCTAAACATGTAACTAGGATGTTGGCTTTCTCTGTTCTCTTCTATATATATCCATGTAAACAAACGAATGCACCAAGTGTGGAAAATCAATAAGAAAATACATTTTCTTCATCTTCTACTTTCAACTTTCAGTCTATGCTAGTTGTCTTTGTGCATGCAACTAGGGTCTCCAACATTTGTCTTTTTATTTACACATTTTGGACTCAAAAGACGACTTGACTAAAAAGCAGGTCCTACCCAAAACATAATTTGAGAGAATTAGGTCCTACCCAACTACGGTCTCCCACAATTTTCGTTTTATTTACTCAGGCCATCAATTATTGACATCAAATTTGAGAGAATATATATTTTTAGCTAATTTTTCATATTAGACTTTTTATTAATGTTTATATGTAAAAAAAAAATATAGACGTTATAATAATAGAACTAGAGTCTGACCCCCACTTTGAGAATACGGAATAATTTTTGTTTACATAACTTTTATTTAACAAAAATTATAAATAATTTATATATATTTAAAATTGTATATAATTTATATACATAATTTTAAAAATATTTTCAATATAGAATGATTTTTTAAACCCGTCTCCGGAATAGGATAATTTGTTTATTTAACCTTCTTACAAATTTAATTTTATTTAAATGATTTGAAATTAAAATTATATAATCCTTAATTATAACCTGTAAAATTTGATTTAAATTTTCTAAGTTTTTTTAATATCAGAACTTAGGTTATTGAACATCATGACTCAATACATTCTAAAAGTTAGAATGTAAATCACTCACATTTAATATGTCTAAAAAAATACATCTCAAATTTAATGTTTAATATTTACAGAATTTCAATATGTAGATGTATATAAAGTTTGGTTCATGATTACATGAATTAATATATGATCCAATAAATAATAGAATGAAAACATATAACATAAAGTAGTTGTTATTTGGTTTAAAGATTGTTTGTATGGACAATGCCAATGGCTTGCAAAGAGAGTAGTAGTAAAGCAATAATAAATATAAACACATTATATATTAATCAATTGTTGTGAATAGTCTAAATATAGCTAGCATTAACGTGATGTATTAATATAGTAGGTGTATAATTAGGATGAGTTAAGTAGAAAAACAAATATCACATATGAATTAGGGGTTCGCACAAGTTGACTACTTGTTATTTTTCGATATATTTGGTATTTGGTTTAGCTTGTACGAGTATTAAATTTTTTACTTGTACTTAATTTGTTAAAAACGAGTACTTACAGTTTCAAATATTTGTTAAAATGACGGATTTGTAAGTTAATTCATTTGTCTTATTACTTGTTATTTGTAAATTATTTGCAAGCTACTTGATATTTATTGATAAAATAGCTTCAGATATTAATCAAATGTTTTTATATTCATGCATACAAGATGAAAAATTTATTTGGTAATTCCTTAGAATTGAAAGCTAAATAGTTTTATTATTGATAAAACTAATAGTTTAGTTTTGTTGAACTTCAGTTCAATTTCAGTATTGTATTTAAACACACCATTCTTTTAATTTTGATGGGAATGCAATACATAAAATTTTAATTAACTAATGAAATAGATACTAAGTATTTAATAAACTAAGTAATATATAACAAACAATAGAACAAGTATAGAATAACAAGTAATGAACCAATTAACGAGTCAAGTAGTTAAAAGTAAAAAAGAACTTGATAGTTGACTTGTACTTGCGAATAATAAAATCTGTTTACTTGTTACTCGAATTGATTGTATCAAGTACTTTTTTTTCAAACCAAACCGAGTCAAGTAACAAGTATAAACAGGTTTCAAGTAACAATGCTCATGACGACATAGTATCAAATGTTAGGCTCAAAGTTGTGATTTTTTTAATAGTATAGATAGATATTTATAGAATTTTCTGCATTATTTATGGATTTTTTCATTTATAAAAATAGTGATAAGTGTATTATCAGAAAATAAAGTTTTCTATGATCACAAAACTTTCCATTATTTTGTTCAGTTTTGTTTTATAAAACCTTATAACCCTAAGGTAACTCATTGAGTATTTCTCAACATAAATAGCTAAAAACTAAAAAAAAACAATATTTAATAAATGAATTTTAGTTTAGAAACCAGATCCAAAAGTATCTTATAATATTTCATTTGGGATATCTTTTGGCTAATTTTTCTACAATTAAAAATGTATTATATTACATAATTGGGAGTTAATCTGTTATGTGGACAAGTAATAAATGAATGAATAATTTTTATAAACATCTTAAATTTTAATGTGTACTAGATTCTAACCCGAGCTTTTAAAACATAGAAATATTTTAAGAAAAAATAATTTAATAGAAAGAAATTAATTTTTGTGTATATGAAATATGATTTTACTGATTTGTATTTATATTAATATAACATTATATATAAAATACTATAATTTTATTTTTAACCCTTGCAATGAATTCTCTTAATGAATTGTTAATAAATTTATGTCTTTTATTTTTTATAAAAATATTATATATATATATATAAAGAATTTATTATAAAAATTATTTAATTTCAAATTTTTAACATATTATTTATATAAAATATTTGATTTTATATGAAAATGTGTCTTGTTTCAATGAATATGTTTTATATAAATGAAAATAAAAATATATCAATCTGTTAATTAATTTACTTCATATGGAATTATTTTTTTTAATGTTTAAACTTTAAAAGATTAGTTTTCTATAAATTATTTGAGTGTGTTAGCCAATGTTTACTTCACCAAATAGTTTATACTAAAATTGATAATAAGACAATTAAAAATGTAAGACCAAATGCTTTATATTGTTTATACACAGTTTTAAATATTATATTGTTTGAAAAAATAGTTAGTAAAATAATGTTATTTTACATAATTATCCTTAGTGAACTATTGGTGCTAGCCGACCTGCAAAGCTTAAATGTTTAGGGAAAAAAAAATTCAGATTCAGTTGATACCTAAAGTAGTGGAATGCCCTCATATACGACTGATGCCGTATTCACTGGAATATCTCTTTTTGTTGCAGGAGTGATTAATTTGGTCATTGTGATGGTGTGTTTCATGTTGGAATCTTCAGAGGATTTGTTAAATCTCTTTTTTTCTAGCGCCAAATGATGGATTTCAATATCCACATTAGAAATTAGATTTAGTGTTTTCATTTCGTGTATAAGAAAAAAACATATAAAAACTGTATATAATGATTATGTACGAAAATGTGTATTTATTAATAATACGAGTAAAAAATGGGAAAATTACCAAAAAAGACTTAAAATTTGATTTGAAATACAAAAATAAACTTAAACTTGAATCAAATGTAAAAGTAATCTAAAAGACTATTGAAATTACAATAAGCCCCTTGTGAACAAACAAAAAAAACCGATTTTTTTTGTGTTCTAACCCCCGCAAGTTTTCTGTCTAGACGACTTACAGGTAAGTCGTTTGGACGACTTACTAGTAAGTTGTCTAGTATAGTACTTCTTAAAAATAATTTAAAAATTTTGTAAAAAATATTTTGATAAGTGAAAAATTGAAATCATGTAATTAACGTATGTTTAAAGAGATATAAATTAAGATATAACAAAAGTTAATTGTTTTCAACATAGATGAGTGAAAGTAGTGAGTCATGATATTCTTTGGCTTAGGTTTTGTCAACATATATTGTAGTATTGTATGTGTTCTTAGAGTTAGATTTTGGAAAACATAAATGTTTTTTTGAAAAAATTAAAACTGACCTAAGTGTGTTTATTTCTGTGTATAGTAAACACTATTTAAGTATAATTTGATTTTATAACGTGGTTAGTTAGTTAATTTAGTCAATTTAGTTTAGGGGTTAAATTTAGGGTCTAGGCCGACTTACTATTAAGTCGTCTGGTGAATATATTTACGGTAGATGACTTACTAGTAAGTAGTCTGAGGCACGTTCAAACCGGACCGAACCTTTAATTTTACCATTTTACCAATGTACTTTTAAACCTAACCGGATTATTTACCGGGCATATATAAGAATTTTTTCTTTTTACTTTTTTTGCGAAATTCAGAAACCCTAACGTCATTTCTCTCAGAGAGGCGATTTCGAAGGCGATTTCCGTCGATTCTCTCTAATCTATCATTCTCACCACCGTTCTCACCGCCGTTATCACCGTCGTTCTCACCACCGTTCTCACCGCCGCTTCCTCTATTCAGATCCGAGAGGAAACCCTAGCACCGTTTGTCTGTAAACCCTAGCAGCGTTTCTGTCAGAGGCGTGTCTGTAAACCCTAGCGAGCTAAGTTAAAACATTGTCTCTAAAATCCACCGTTCTCACCACCATTCTCACCACGTTTCTTTTTGGTTGTCTATTTTGGCAGATTTATAACCGCTGTGTCGAAGGCGACTATGGCTTCTCCGAATTTTCAGATCTGCTTTAAAAATGTTCTATTGTAAGTCTTGGAAGATTTATAATTAAAATGTTATACTGGATGGTTGTGTGTTTGAGATGGTTGTCTTTCATTGTTTTGCAGACAAAAAAATGGATATTCCAAAACTCCCCCGTAGGTTACATACATTAGGGGAAGATCCCCCCACAATGAAAGCTATTTCGTATCATACGAATTGTTCGAAGTTGCATACTAATTTAAAGAAAGCTCTTCATGGTGAAGAATATGAAGAGCTAAAGGAGTCAAAGTTGGGAGTTTTCATCAGGTTTAAAGAGCTGGGACTCTGGCTTCAAGGCTGGTTCACTACATGCTCGGTTTCCAGCTGGACATAAAGAAGAAGTATGAGCTGTGGAGTCTCATTGGTCCAGAACCTTGTAGGTTTTCACTGTTAGAGTTTGAAAACCTCACTGGTCTAAACTACGAGTATATCTAGGACCTTGAGAGACCGAACTGTGTTGTTACAAAGGAGATGACTACTTTATGGGGGATGTTGGGAGTTCATGTCGAAGCTGAGCCATCTACTGAGCAGATAATAGCAACACTTGAGAGATGCGAAGGGTGGTCTCGGGAGGATCGCAAGCGGCTCGGGTACCTTGCCATCTTCACTGGATACATTGAAGGGAGAAAGTATTCAACCGCCACAAGGGTTAGTCTGGCAAGGCTAGTGATGGATTTAGAACAGTTTGAGAATTATCCATGGGGGAGAGTCGCGTTTAAGGTGTTGATGGACTCTGTGAAGAGCAAAGATATTTCGGGCTTTTACACTGTTGATGGATTTATACAAGATCTATAAGTCTGGGTGTACACAGCTCTGCCGGAATTGGGTGCTAATTATGGTAATCCCATACCAAACATATCGTCTCCACCGATACTGGCTTACATGTGTGGCAAAAGACGCAAATGCTTTAAAGATGCTATTTGCAGACAAGTATTTACTTCAATCCTTTACTACCATAATTAAGTCGTCTGAGAAGACTTTTCTTTCCATCTTTCTTAATCCGTCAAATATCTAAGTTCATATCTTATATTTACTGCAGACTACAGTGATGAACTTTGTTGAGAAGGACTATGGTGAAATGTTTCCAAAATGGGACTCTGAAGCTGAGGACCTTGCTGCGGAGAACATAATTAAAGTTATGTTTAATCAGAGACCGTGGAAGTGGACCATGGATTGCTGGGAAGTCACCGATACTTGGGTCAATACAAAGCCGGCGGTTGTGAGTCCATCGAAGAAAGCGATAGTTTTGGTGAAGGAAGAGAGTCCAAGACCTCTGAAGAAAGCTCGTAAAGAGGCTAAAAAAGGGGCACCTGCAGAAGCTAGTGAAGGGGCACCTACAGAGGAGAGTGCATGGAAGTTTGTAGAGGCTAGTGAAGAGGTTCGCACAAAGGCTCGTTTAGAGGTGACTACGACCGTTCTTGGGATGACCAAAGAGGACCTTGAAAGAAATTTCAAGGACATATTTGATGCCATGAGGGAAGGGTTTGGGACGTGCCTTAAGGAGATCAAGCATCTGTCGGAAAGGGTGGAAGCAGTGGAGAAGAAGGTTGGTATCACCAAACAAGGGAAAGAGACATCCTCTCAACACACTACCTCTCAAACTAAAGGGACATCATCGCACGAACCCGAGGTTAGTAAAGAAGCCTCTCCCAGGGTTAGTGAAAGTGTTAATGGGGAGAAGTAGGCCTGGGCGTTCGGGTACCCGTTGGCGTTCGGGTCGGGTTTTTCGGATTTCGGTTCCTTTTTGTAACACCCTATAGGTCCCATTCTAATAATTTTCTTATTACGGGTCGGGATCGGATATAACACATCGGTTTCGGATCGGTTTTGTATCACTTTCTAAAACCCATAAAGTAACCATATATCTTTTCGGTTCGGGTTTTTTTCGGATCGGTTATGGTTTTTATGAAGTAACATACAAAAAAAAATAACAAATTATAGGAAACACATAACTTAAACTCTTGAAAGTCTGAAACAAAGTACAAATGTGTTTAAACTGAAAATAGCAACATCCTAAAACACATTGATACTAAAAATAACAGCATTTTAAAGTTTTGAAATTGAAAGACAAACAAAAAACAAACATTCTTTCAAAGAAACACAAAATACTTGGAAAAAACTTGAGCTTTAGGAGTACTTGATGACAATCATGTGGAATGTACCGCTCCTGTCAAAGAAAAGAAAATCAAAATAGAAGAGTAAGAATCAAGTCCAAAACAAAGCAAAACAGAAGCAAATCATTATAAAGTAAGATGTTTTTACTGCAATACCTTAGAAAGAAAGAGGCTCTTGATGTCATATAGCAAAATCTGATCCAAACTCTGATACGAAGACAGAACAAACCATTAAACAAACAAAATATGAAGCTAAAAGGTTACAATATAGATGACATACCTCTCTCAATCTTTTCTTGTTTTTCAATGTCTTCAAGGATCTGTGCATTAGTAAGCACTTTTGACTCGCAATGGATGTCTTGCTTAAGCCATTGTTCAGTACACATTAATACCTCAACCATGAAGTGAGTAAGGCAGCTTCGAGATGGGCTTATGATCCTTCCACCCGTACTGAAAGCACTCTCGGATGCAACAGAAGAAACCTGCATTGCAAGGACATCCTTTGCAATCTGTGACAGAACTGGGAACTTGGTACAATTTCTCTTCCAAAACGAAAGGACATCATACTCTACACCAGGCATCAAATCTGGATTCTCAACCCCTTCTTTCAAGTATATATCCAGCTCATTTCGATTGTCTTTTACTCCAATCTCATTAAGCATCTCCTTGTACCTTCGGTCAATTCTCTTGTAACCCAAACCATCATCATACAAATCCATACTTACCATGCTCAGTTCTCGGCTGCAAGGAGTGGATTGACTATTGCTAGTTTTAGCTTCATCAGATTTCCCACTGGCTGACTTCCCATATCTTTCACTATACTCTTTAAACAAACAACGCAAAATACCAATCACTGAATCATACATTGATTTCCCTTCCAAACTGTCCTTCCCATAGAGCTCATCAAAACACAAGCTTGCGAGCACCATCTTCTTTGTTGGATCAAAAACAGTAGCCACAATTAACATCTTGTTGATGTTCTTCAGTCCATCCCAATACTTGTCAAACTTTTGGTACATCTCCATAGCCTTATGCTTCAGCTCGTGATCTGTACTGTGACTTAACGCCATAAGGTTGGTGGCTATGGTCACAATTTCCTCGTAACACTTGAATGCATTGACGGATGTTGAGGCAGACACAACAAGTGTGGAGTTGTAGAAGATCACTAGGAAGCGACCCAATCTTTCTATTGCTTTCCAGTCACTGTACTGAGGAGGTCCTGCTCTCTTTTTTCCTCTTTCCACCTCCAAAAAATAATCGTTGTAGAGTTTATCCTCTTCCTCCATCTTGTCAAATGCAACTTTAAACCTCAAAGCTGTACTCAACATCAGGTAAGTGGAGTTCCACCTAGTACTAACATCTAAAGGCAAGCTTCCCCTAGTTATTCTACCAGATTCAACTTTTTGCTCAAAGGATGTCAACCTATTTCCTGAACCTCTAACATAAATTACTGCATTACGAACTGCATTCACACTCTCATCAGCATCAATCAACCCATCCTTCACAATCAAGTTAATGATGTGTGCACTACATCTCATATGCAAGAATTCTCCATCTAAAACTAATGCATCCTGAGAGACTGAAGAGAACTGACTATGAAATCTTCTCAAGGCGGATGAATTAGCAGTTGCATTGTCAACAGTTACACAAAATGTTTTTTCAATTCCCCAATCAGCTAAGACATCTAAGAGAACCCGAGAGATGGTCTGACCTTTGTGATCACTGACATGTTTGAACCCTATGATAAGTTTCTTCAATCGCCAACAAGCATCAACATAATGCGCAGTAACCACCATGTAACTTGACCCTGTGAAAAAATAAACAGTGAAACACATTAGCTATAAATATACAAATATCAATACATGCTCTTTAAAGATTTAAGAAAAAGCTTACTGGTTATTTAGCCTCCCAAATATCAGTAGTGAGAGATACTCTTTGCTTGTTTGCTATAAACCACTTCTTCATAGCAACCTTCCTATGCAAATACATCCTTACAATGTCTCTTGTTGATGTCCTCCTTGACACAGGTTTGTCTAATTTCATCTGCACAGAAAAAATAAATATTATATAAGGGAAGTGTAAGCTAATCCAATAAAAAAAAACTATATATATTTCATACCTTGTTACAAAAGTGTTTCCAAGCCACACTTTCTACCCAACATAATGGTAATTCTCCTATCACCATCATCTCATTAGTTGCTTCTTTGAAAGTTTCCTCACTGACTTTTGCAGTCATCAGATTTCCTTCTTCATCCATAACATGCTGACTTGAACCTTGGCCATCTGAATACGCAAGGAATTGTTTGCATATGCTGAGATGCTTCTGCAAGTTTGATGTTCCCGACTTTGTTGCACAACAGAACTTTTTCTTGCAGTAATGACAAACACATTTGTCACGGTTCTCCTTCGTCCTTGTGTAATGGTTCCATATTTTGGACCTTGTTGGAAGAATCCTAGGAACTTTCTTAACATTGAACACTGCTCCACTAGCTCCAGAAGATTCTTTACGTTTGCCTCTACTATCCGGAGTATTCAATTCTTGTTCTTCTTCGTCTTGTACTTCTTTGTTGTTGTCAAAAGAAACTTGGTTTGGAGTTGATGAAGAATCCATCTGAGAAAGAAAGAGAGACTGAAATTTGAACTTATAATACTTTACTGATATACTTAAATCGCAAACCATAAAAAGGACTCAAAAAGATTCGTGATTCGTACTTATAATATAACTCTACAAAACCCGTAAATCATCATAAAGTATCAGCAGCTACACAATCGTAAAGTATCAACAACTAAACAAGAAAGATAGACTGAAATTCGAACTTATAAGAGAACTCTACAAAACCCTTAAATCATCATCAACTTATACCTTAAAGCCTAAACCATCATCAACTTATAATAGAACAAACCGATATCCTTAAATCGCAGCACAAAAAGGACTCGGAAAGAAGAGTGGTTCGTACAAATCGCATGACGGCATAAAGACATACCTGGGATCGATTTTGAGAAATCGCAGATGGAATAGAAGGATAGAACTCCCAATTTCGAGTTTCAAACATGAGTCCCTTCGATCCACTCTTTGATTTGATAGGGGATTAGGGATTTTTGAGAAGAAGACGAGGAATCGCCTCGCTTGAAGATATACTCGGAAAAAACAAAAGACTAAAGGTAAGTATACGTGTATTGGTATTAGAACACTAGAATATTCGGTTATTTCGGATTACTTTTCGGGTTTCGGATTAAACCGAACCGACCCTGATACCCGAATTACCGATGAATCAAAACCGATCGGGTATTTTCTTATATATATAACCAAACCGATCTTCTTTGTTCGGGTCGGGTTCGGGTTCGGGTCCGGGTTCAGTATAATATGCCCATGCCTAGGGAGAAGGATAAAACACCTCTCGCTGAAAGTGTTAAAGCTGAAGATGAAACCGCATATGGGAGCCTTGTTCTATTGGCCAAAACAAGTTCCACTCCAGCAGAGACACAGTAACAGGATGCTAGATATGAGGAATAGAGGGAAGCTGTTTTGGCACTTGTCCGTGTAAAGACTGAGCGAACAAGGAAACTTGCTGCCTCACATCAATCTCCTTATACTGCAAACAGCACGGCCAAATTGATCATTCCAAACAAGAAAAAGCTTTCTAGAGGCTATAATCCATTTGCACCAATTGACAAGAAAAAGATGAAGGAGCTCGCCGATTGGTTAAAAAATGATTCGTAAGTGATTGCTTTTCGCATAATAGCTTGCTTTAGTCTATAAAAACTGATTGTTTTTCAACATTTTGTGTTTGCAGTCATTATAAAACACCTCCGGACCTCCGTATATTGGCCGGAGGATTGTGTAAGTCGTCTGACAAAACTGGTTACTAGATGACTTACTGGTATCTTCATAGACGAATTACCATAAGTCGTCTGGTAAGTCTTCTACGAAGAAGACTTTCTAGACGACTTACCATAAGTCGTTTGATATCTTCTAATTTGTATTATTTTATCTTTTGACTTGTATTATTTTATATGCAGCATATGGATGCTTGGATTAATGTTTTGAGGAAGAGGTACCAGAAGACGCCACAACATTTCAAGAGCGAGAGAATGTGCTTCCTTGATCATCTCTTTTCTCAACAATGGAGATTCAACTAAAAATATTTTCAGGACACGCAGCCTGATGCCTACGGTTTAGGAAGAAGACTTCCTGGTGGGGCGTGGAATTATTATTCAGGCACTTTACCATCATTTTGCCAGACGGACAAGGTTTGAGGGATGGATATTGATGATATCTATGCGCCAATGAACCACAACGACACTCATTGGATTGCTATGTGGATATCGATCTCTAAGAGACACATAGTCGTTTGGGACATCATTCGTTCATGTATCTCCTCTGCAGAGCTGGATGTGATAATAGAGCTTTTTCTCCACATACTCCCTTATCTGCTTTTTTAGTGCACTACCATTGAACAACGTGACCAGTTAACACTGGAGCCATTCACATATGAGAGACCAACCGATATCCCTCAGGCCCGAGCTGTTGATTGTGGCGTGTACGCTCTGAGGTACATTGAATGTCATGCTCTTGGGATGCCATTTAACCAAAGAGACTTTGTTAAGTTCAACGCGAAGTCTATGAGGGATGAGATGGCGGTGGATATATTTAAAGAGCTTCCTAACCAGCATGAGAAAGAAAACAAGGACCTTGCTGTAAACATTGGAACATATGATATGTGATAGATTAGGATTTGTATTTGTAACCTGATGTGTGTACTTGAACTTGATTTGTACTTTTAATTTAGTAAATTTATGATAGATTAGGATTTGTATTTTTAATGTAGTTGGACGACTTAACAGAATATTGGACGACCTAACAAAATATTGGACGATTTAACAAATTACATAGACTAAACACAAATTCTTAATACATAGACTAAACACAAATTCTTAATACATAGACAAACTTTAAGGTCTTCTAGATGACTTACTTTAAGGTCTTCTGGAACTAAACACTAGACGACTAACTTTAAGGTCTTCTGGACGACTTACTTGAAGGTCTTCTGGAGGACTAAACTTTGGACGACTAACTTTAAGGTCATGTGGAAGAATAAACACTAGACGACAAACTTTAAGGTCTCTGGACGACTTACTTGAAAATCTTCTGGAGGAATAAACTCTGGACGACTTACTTGAAGGTCTTCTGGATGACCTTCAAGTTAGTCGTCTAGTGTTTCCTTACATTGTGATTTCGTATGACCAGTTTTCTTGCACTTTGAGCATCTATAAACCATGTGTTGTTTCTGGGGTTTGCGTCCTCTCATCATGGATAACTCCAACCAAGATTGTCATCTTGATTTTTTCTATCTTCCCGGACCACGTTTTACCTCTGGAGGAAAGCATGTGTGTTCCTCAACTTGTTGTCCAACTCAAGGATATATATTCTCCGAGTATCCTGCAAACAAATAATCCTTTGAGTACACTGAACTTACAAGTGTGGAGATATGCAAACCAACATGTGTTCCAGCAGCTATAGCATGAGAGCAAAATATTTTCTCCACTGCATAAACACCACAATCACACTTTCCACGTTCCAAATCAACCACACAGTCTATTTTGCCACCTTTAACAAAGAATCGCCATCCATCAATTGGTTGGACCCTCATCGTATCCGCTATCTCTGATCGAATAGCAAGCAAGTATTCAACACCACCACTATGGTGACTTGGGAGACTCAAAGAATCTTCTCTCCTTTTCCAAAACCACTTTCCTTAGCCTCTCCCTTATGTATTCCAATAGGAACTGAATCGAAAATCCTCTAGCTCGCTTCAGTGCGAAATTAATAGATTCTGTGATGTTGCTTGTTTTTATGTTGTACATGTCCCCCTAACAATAAACCCTTGACCATAGGCTGACATCGGCATTCTCCAAATACGTTGCAAGATCCGGGTTTGCACCCCGTATCTCAACCATGTATCGATAAAAATCTGAAACCGTATGGGCATAAGCAGCACCTTTCACCAAGTACAAAAGATGTTTCCCTTTATACTTTTTTACAATGTTATCTTGAAGGTGATAATAACATATTCCTTGGGTTGCCCAGAGAAACACCTTATCACACGCACTTTTAATGGCTGCATGTCGGTCGGAGACTATCACAAGAGGCTGCTCATCAGATACACGACTAGCCAATTTTGTGAAAAACCATTCCCAAGAAGGGTCATCTTCAGCATTTACAATCCCAAAAGCCAATGGAAATATCTGAAAATTTCTATCTTGTGCAGCTGTAACTAACATAGTACCTTCATACTTCCCACTTAGGTGAGTCTCATCCACCACAATGACCCTTCTCTGATACTTAAAACCTCTGATAGAAGCTCCAAAAGAGAGAAACAAATACTTAAATCTATTGATATAATCAAGTTCAATAGCCGTGATAGAACCAGGATTTGCTAAGGAGATTTGCTCGAGATACGATAGACGCGAATACCCATCTTCTGCTGATCCCCTCACCAAATGTTTGTGCATATAACAGTGCTCTGTATGAAGTGGTGTAATCAAGCGTCATGCCAAACATGTTCTTCATTGCATCAGTGATATGCTGCAGATTCAACCCATCAATGATTCCAATACGATCAATGAAAATTCTACCAACATACTTCGGAGTACAGTGTCTCCGTTGAGCGATTCGGTCTCCCACTGAGCATGTATGTGTTTCCACATACTTTGTTACCCAAAACGTGTTTGTTCCATGTTTCACACTCGCTCTGATCTTCCATCCACAACCACTAACTCGTCATGTTGCCACAAGGAAAGTTTTCATTGACTTGTATATTCTAAAGGAGAACTTACGCCTAACTGATGTCAACCGCAGCTCTGAAAGCAGTGCATCCTTGCTAACAAAACTTTGGTTGATGTAGATATTGTTACCATTCGATCTTTCTCCTTCAATAGCATATGTCTTTTTGAATTCTTCAAAACACATATCATCATCTTCTTCCAAATCCTCATCTTTAACATTTCCATAAACACTGTAATCCTCATCATTCTCGTCCGCTTCAGCAACAATAGAGATATCAACATCCTTCTCCCCATATTCCTCCTCCCCATCATGATTTTCATCTTCAACCAAATCATCATCATCTTCAAAATATTCATCAACTTCATCATCTTCATCGTCTTCTTCCCTTTCCTCTGAAACCATTTCCACCTTGCTACGGCTTGATACACAAAGCCGTACTCCATGCATTTTGGTTATCTCGAGCAAGTTTCGAACTTGTCTATCACTTGTAACATGAATAAGAGGGGTGTCTGGAGCCTGCATCATTTCAGCTGATAACAAGTAGTTATCTCCACAGATTTTGTGCTCATGTCCATGTTATAATCTTCTTGAACCATTGCAACAAGTTCAGCATGTGTCGAACCTTCACTCAACAAAAATAGTCTCGCTCCTTTGAAATTATCAACCACAAAATCCCAATAACAATCTTTCAAAAACATTCTCCATACACTGCATGTAACTTACGCAACATCTGCAAAAATTCAAAATAAAACACATCAATAAACATAGAGAAAATGAAAGTTTACTAAACATTGACGCAGACGACTGACTGTTAAGTCGTCCGGAAGACATAGACGACTTACGGGTAAGTCGTCCAAACATGTCATTTTTGCAATTGACTTTAAAATGAGACGACTTACTTATAAGTCGTCCAAATTTGTTTGTTAAGAAAAAAATTCTAGACGACTTACCAGTAAGTCATCCAGGATAAACGGGTTGGTTTTGCATTTGACCGAGTTGGGTCAGATATTTGACTTTTCCTGGGCGACTCACCAGTAAGTCGTCTCTGGGAAATCAAAAATTTCAATATTTTGGTTAGGCTAGATGACTTATATGTACGTCGTCTCAAGTTATTTTGCAATTCGAAAATAAAACTTAAATATTTAACTTTTTCCCAGACGACTTAGTTGAAAGTCGTCTAGGTAGAGGACTTACTTGAAAGTCGTCCGAGATAAACAAGGTTTGACCAGAATCTCGGAAAAAAAATCTGGACGACTTTGCTTATCCTGGACGACTTTCAAGTAAGTCGTCGGACTGGACGACTGGGAGAGTAAGTCATCTGGGAAAAGTTAAATATTTAAGTTTTATTTTCCAATTGCAAAAGTAACCTGAGAAGACTTACATGTAAGTCGTCTAGCTTTAATAAAATATTTGAATTTTTGTTTTCCTAGAGATGACTTACTAGTAAGTCGTCTAGGAAAAATCAAATATCTGACACAATTCGGTCAAATGCAAAACTAACCCGTTTATCCTAGACGACTTACTAGTAAGTCGTCTAGAGTATTCTCTAGATTTTTTTTTAACAAACAAAGTTGGAAGACTTACAGTAATTCGTGTGTTTGCTTAGAAGACTTACCCGTAACTCTTCTACAGCCAGACGACTTACGGGTAAGTCTTCGACGCGAACAAATCTGGAAAAAAATTCAATTTCATACCTTTAACTAGTGAGATGACTTCCTAAGCACACATAGTCTTCTCCAAACACTCAGAACCTCAAACGAAAGTAACCCACGAAGAATAATATGCTTGAATGGACTACCAAACATAAAAAATTTAGAATCAAAAGCTTGAGTTTTTTGGATGAATATGGAGAGAAAGTGAAAGAGATGTTGTTTTTAGTTCATAACAATTAAGAAAGAGATAGTGTCAATGTATTTAAACTGAAATAGTGGAATAATGAATGACCTACGGGAAGTGATTTGCGGTATCGTGCGAGTGAAGCTAAAATACAGAAAAAAAATCATGTGATGATTGTATCGGTCAATAAACAAGACTTTATAGCCATCAAAAATTAACGCACTTCCCGTTACATGGAATATGACTCACAGGCTAAGTGAACAGACATAAAAAATTCATTAGCCATAGACGGTCGGCGCCATCCAAATAAATCTTGTAATGATCTTCGATCCCCTTGTCTTTATAGAAGAACCATTGTATACACAATAAAGAAAATGATAGAGGACTGGTTTCTAACTGCATACTCTCTCGGAAACCCGAAAAACACTAACTCATCTTGTCTTCCCTGCAGACAACTCGAATCATAAACTGCATAAAAGAAAAGGAAAAAGAAAGAATTATTCGGTTATCATGATGAATACATCATCTGAGGAGTCACTTGTGGTAACAATGGAGTTCATACCTAGCATTCTAGTTGATTTACTGGACGAGGTCCACCGAAGACAGGCCTTCAATTTTTAGATTTTTGGTTTTTCAACAAATCTTTAAACATTGAAGTTTTTGGTTTTTCAACAAACCTTCGCACTCTTAATTTTTGAAAGCATAAATAGTGAATAAATTCAATGTTTCGCTATTAAAACTTCAAATACTATTTACTTTCCATTTTATTTTTATAATTATATAACTTTCTTATAATTACTAATATTAGTTTGTGTCTCGCTTTAATCTTTATAATTATTTTTATTAAATGTTTAAATATACATCTATCTTCTATTACTATAAAGAACAGTTTAGTCTCTCCTTGGCCCTCCACGTAGATAAATCACTTCTTAAAAACGTGCCACGTGTGCCTAGCTTTGTTTTTGATGTGTAAGTTCGTGGGCTTTAATTTCGTACTGATCTTTATTTAACTTAAATTGGGCTTCAGATAGAACAATCACAAACCTACAAATTGGTTTTCAACACACCGACAAAAAAAATTCACGACGTTATGAAAATAAGATGGATTTTCAATCGTCTTCTTCAAAGCCCTCATTAACAATGTCTCCCACTCCTCACATGATTTACCATTCAATGCATCTCCATTACTGCCATTGTGAGAATCTTCCACTATAAATAAGTGCGTCTCATTCCATCGAAACTCATATCTTCATTCTAAATTTCACATATAAGAATGGCACTCCTCCACAGCTTGCAAGTACCATCCTACTTACTTACAATCGCTTCTATTTTTCTTTTTCAAGGGTTGTTGAATCCCAACGGAATATTATCTTCTCTACCGTTTCTAACATCGCTACATGAGAATCACCGCCACCACGATTCTCCGGTGATTAAACCCAATCAAAACTCGAAATCCGAAAAATGAAGCCAAAGAGCCAAGACCTTCCTGATCTAGAGGTGGTTAACGAGGCGATTAGAGCTTGTGTAGAGGTTCAGATGATGAAGAAGTTTGAATGTCGAATCCCACTAGAATATTAACTTCTCCGCCGTTTTAAAACCATCGCCACATGATTCTCCGTTGTTTCCGAACCACAATCAAAACTCCAAATCGAAGAAAAAAAGCCAAAGAACCAAGACCTTTGTGATATGAAGGTGGTCAACACGGCGATTAGATCGTTTCGAGGTTCAAACTGTTCAGAAGTTCGACGGTAGTGCCGGTTATCAACATGACGAAACTGGAACGTCGGTGATGAATCCCGTGAAAGCAGAGATGATGCGATACTTAAAGCTCGATCGGAAAAGAATAAGTCACAAGCGGATCTAGCAAATCAGATTAAGGAACGAGTGTACAGAGGTGGTTCAAGAAGACTGATATTGGGAATTCTGATCCTAACCACGTGCTCAAGAAGATAGAGAAGCTTAGCTTTTTAAACTCAGCGATAAACATGTAAAATTATTAAAATGATTTAAAAATTGTAAAATTCTAAAATAACCTTTTAATTTGAAATTAAGTTTTTACTTTTGTTTTCCTTAGGTTTTGTGTTTGATGTTTACAATAACTTTGAAGAACTCTGCCAACATAAAGAAGGAACAAATATAAATGATAGACTATCACAATCAAAAGGAAAAAAATTAATCATGACAAAAAGCAAAAAGAATCTGAAGATTTGTTTTTTAATTTACCTTTTGTACTTAAATTTTTTTTTTTGATTCACAATAACCTTTTAACCAAATTAGTTATTTTCTAAAAAATATATATATGAATTAAAAATTAAATGACTCAGATTGTATTAAGCAAAATTTTGTTTAAAATTAAAATAAACAGGTAGCCACATCAATGATATGAAATACAGATGAGATGAGCATTGCTACTATTACAAACAAATCAATATAATCACCACGAAAGAAAGTTATCCAAACCATTGCAGACATTAGCTTACTCATTTTCGATAACATATTTGTTGCATCATCTTTACTTCCGTTATTAAATGAACAATTAATGCAATCATCTACCATTACATCTATTTTAGTAACGTTTTAAACTCCAACAGTTAACTTATAATATTATAAACATTGATGTGTAATCTATATATATAAAGTAATGTTCATTCTCTCCTGAGGCCATCCACGTCATAAAGTTGAGTTACAAGAGGATGCCACGTGTCCCAGGTGAACTTACCGATTTTTTTTTGTTTCGTTTGTTTTGTTTCTATATGGGCTTTCTTCTTTGTAAATTTGGGTTTGCTCTTCGTTATTCAGTTTTGTGAAAGACAATTACCCATCGTGTTAGAAGAGAACTTCTTATGGCTAATGACTTTCCATATCTAGGGTTTCTTCATCGTCTTCTTCGATCTCTTACCTCAACCAACAATGGAGACGAATCTTCAAGATTCTATGGGTCAGGCTATGTTCGTGTCATTTCGTCGGCGATTAATCTCCTCTCGAACGTTACGAGATGCATTGATCCATAACTCCTTCACCACACCCCAATTACTCATTAATGCTTTTATCTCTCTTAGAGAGTGATTTCCACCTATTATCCGTCATCCCCTAAACATCATCTCATACTTCCTAAACCTAAAACGTTTTCTGCTCTTTTTTATTTATTCAGAATTTAGTATATATTTCATCTCAAAATCTCCGAGTCTCGCTTTTCATAATGAAACTAACCTTTGTTCATTGCAGATTATGTTGATGAAATGTGGAGGCCAAGTATAATTTGATGCCTCATATAGTAAAACTCCATCCAGAGCAGATTGGTTAACTACTGAATCTAGACCGGTTACTTGGGACTGGATCTCTGCTTCAATTATGATATCTTGAATCATAATTCATGAATGTGAACACGATACATACATGAACAATGAATGGTTGATAATGCTTGGGAACATGTGTCGAAGCTGTCTAGATTCCAATCTGAAAGTGCAGCAAGTGTGAAGTGAGTACACTCTCTCCCCTCACACATTTTTGTAAGATTAGTAGCAATTAAGTTTTTTTGTTGTTGTTGGTATTTAATAATTTTTTGATGAATATATATGTGGAATATGTTCTTAAAGTTTTTCCAGAATCCAAATTAGATTTGTCCTGTTGTCGTGGGATCTGTAATTGCAGTTTGTGCGGAAATCAGAAAGGTTTGTTACGATCATCTTATGGAGCATATTGTCATATTAACTTGGTTAGTCAAAAGAAAAATAAATCAAATATTTTTGGACAGACTTGAATCTTGCCTGAGAACAAATTTTTTTATTCTCACTCATATTCTTATGTATTCCGCAGCTATATGCAAACAATTTGTTCATGCTTGGGGAAAAGATTTATGTGCTAAGTTTGGTTCAGTTCCATTGACCAAAGTTGTAGAAGAAGAGCAGTATATGCTACAATACGTTAGAGTGGCCCAGTAGGACGATTCAGTGTGAGAAAAGGCATTAATGAACGCTAAAGGTAAAATGCAGGTTTTGGATTGGAGAAACATATAACTTTTGATCAACTTTCTTATAGATTTTTGGATGAAGTTTACCTTTAATTTCAACACAGTATCTCTCTAGGATAAAATCAGTGTGTACCTATTAAAAAGTTGATGAAAAAATATAAGGAAAGTGGATAACAATAAAGTTATATATAGAAAGATCCCATTGGAGATAGATTATTGGATCAATCGAAATATGAATATAAGTTATAAACAATTCGTATTTCACCTTCAAAGTTGGACCACAATCATTTGAATCTGTAGAAATAGAGAAAAGTGTTATGTAACAGCATTTTAGGAGATTGGTTGACAAGGTAAATATATCCTGATTGAGTTGATCTTTTGTATTACTCATGGCATGTCAGGCTTCACTATCAACGGTGGGATTTAGGAGTGAACGGTTTCTTTTGTTAAGTATTCATGTCTTCTTGAGTCTGTTTGATGCAGTATAAAACAGTGTGACATGTATGACACATGTGATGTTTGGTTAGGCAAATGAATTTGGTTTGACCTAAAAAAAATTTTGATAACTCAGGTGTCCGGAGCTTATTTAGAAGTCCGACTATCCCCCGAAGGGGTCCTGAAGGCCAAACGGAAACCATGTTAAATCCGCTGTGGCCGGGAGTCGAGCTGTGGCCGGGAGTCGAAGCGCAGAGGCGGTACTCACAGCTGTGAGTCCTTTACCCCTGGGCTACAAGCCCCGGTTAAAAAACTGTTTTGGGTAAATTTTTTATAGTGACTAGACCCCACCGAAAGCGATGCCCCAAATCCAGGAAAATCCCTAGAGATTTTTTTGGAGAGTCATAGTACCACCGCGCCGACAGAGAATCGAACCTCTGACCTCTGGCAGTCATCTGTGAGAAGGGGGACCACTGGGATACAAGCCCTTCTCTTGACCTAAAAATTGGCAAGAGTATTGAGGACTTATGGATACATGTTCAGGAAGAAGTGGTGATGGTCTAGAGATATTATTTACATGCATCATTGTGATGTTACCAAAGCTGTTGGTGTCCTCAAGTATACAGCTTTTCCATTATATTCATAATGTATATTGTTGCTTTGCAACCAAACTAACGTTTACGTAACAGAAAGTATAGATGTATATAACACATTTTAAAGGAATAACTTTAAAAATTTAAAGTATCAGTGCATTGATCTATACTCATAGATATCTACATGAAATATTTTTAAAAATATATACATACACATAAAAATCTTCTTGATAGCATGATAAATATATGATATCTAATGGGCAAGACTCATCGATTGTATCACACTGGCTCGACTTTAAAATGCAAGAACAACACACATCAATGTTTCTTGCATTCTGCATGCTGCATCAAACATATTTTCCACAAGTATTAACAAAAAAAATAATATATGGATTGATTGCTAGAGGTGATGTTTCAAAACCAAATTAGTCGTGTAAGTCAATATTCTATAAAATACTAAAGTACAAATGTATGAATAACACAATAGACTGGTGTAGACAAGACTAATGGATTGTGTCACACTGCCAACCAAATGAACATACAAATGGTTCCAACAGTTTTATATATACATTTTTTTTGTAAAGACAGTTTTATATTTTAACAAAAAAATGTTTACAATTTTTTTTATATTTTATATATATACAAGCTATCTGTAAGCAAAACAAACTAAAATATATTACATATAATTCTACATCTTCTAAAACTTTTTTACAATACAAAAAAAACATCAATATACACTTTTTTGCAATGCAAAACTATAATTCAAACCACAAAATCATACAAAAATAATAAACCAATATTATTTATAAAATATAACCCGCCCGTAGGGCGGGCCAGCCCTAGTTATTAATACATAAATATATAATATGTTAATACCAAAAATCAGAACTATTATATTAAATAATAGAATATTAAATAGAAACTAGATTTTAACCCGCACGTCCGTGCGGATATTTTTCTATTTTATAAATGTATTTGATATTATTACAAATATTTTATTTATATAATTTTAATTTAGTGCTATATATTGTGTAACTCTATAAATTTTTTTTATATTTCTTCTTCAACACTATTAATATATAGTGATTTGTTTAAAACATTTTAATTTGTTATTAATTTTTATTACTTACTAATATATTTTCGAGTTAGATACAATAAAATAACCATATGAAATAATCAAATAAAGAATCTCTTTCAAAATATGTTTTTTTCTTTAATTTATACTTTTTGAATATATATATATTTTAAATTTTATTTATTTATATTATTTAAAAGAAATCTATTTAATATTGTATAAGAAAATATACTTTAACATATATCATTTTAGTGTTTTACGAAATTTATAAGTAAAAACATTGGTTTGTTTAAATAATATAGACCTATTTTAGTAAATTTTATACATAGTAGTATCTATCATATTATTTTATTAAAATTTATTGATATATGATATTTTTTGGATGTTATGATATTAAGTTTCATTTTAAAAAATTAAGACTTCATTGCTTTAAAAAAAACTTTCCAACATATTTTTATAATTAAAACAAAAATAAATTTAAAATTAAAATTTAATTTGTCATTAATATTTTAAGTGAGTTGCTAAAATACCATAGTTTTCTATTGACATTTTTTAAATAGTATATGAATTAAAGTTTATTATATATTATTATATTTTTGTATACAAACATTTTAAATAATATATTGTTGAGAGTTTCAATATAAATAAAAAATTGTAGATATATAAGTTTAACATATGTTAATACATTTATTTTTTATAAATCTATTATACAATTTATGAATTTTAGCCTATTTTAATGATGAATGATGATTTATTTAAATGAAAAACTTTACAATTTAAAATTTGTTAATTTACATATTTAATATAATTTTATCATATTTAATTCATGTAACACTTCTATTTTCATATAATCCAGAATATATTTATAGAATTTATAAAAAAGTAGAATTTTTATTTTCTTGTTTATAATAAAATTTTAGTTAACATTGATTTATAATAATATTATATAACTAATTATGAAATTTATTAGTGTATTATTTTATAAAAATATTTAAATTCTTAAGTAAGATTTTGTTAGATTCTTTCTCAACAGATTTTGTTATAATTAAAAAATAAAATTCAAATCTTTAGTTGGTTTATTATTGATGTAAATAATTAAATATGTCATATTAACTAATTTTTGAAATGGTCTAATTACTATTTGTTAATAGTAGATAAAATTTTAAAATTTGTTAATTTACCTATTTAATATAATTTTACCATATTTAACTAATGTAACACTGCTATTTTTATATAATAGAGAATATATTTATAGAATTTATAAAAAAATAGTGTAGAATTTTATTTTCCTGTTTTATAACAAAAACTTAGTTAAATTGATTTATAATAATATTATATTACTAATCACGAAATTTATTAATGTATAATTTTAAAAAAATATTTAAATTTTTAAGTAAAATTTTGTTAGATTATTTCTCAACAGATTTTGTTATAATTAAAAAAAATAAAAATTATAGTTGGTTTATTATTAATTTACCAAATTTATATACCCATTGAAATTAATTAATTTAAATATATTATTTTAAATGATATTGGCAGAATATGTAAATAAGAAAGAAATGGGATGAAAATATGTAAATAGAAGAAAATATTTAATCTGCTATCCGTGTTTCCAAACATTTTTTCATTTAGTCTATTATCTATGTTTCCAAACATTCCAATTTTGTACTTGATTTCTAATAATATAAATGTTAGTTAATAGATAAGTCACAACATGTTCAATAGGTCCAAATTAAAAATATGTCACGGTAAATTTCAAATAGGACTCTGTTTTAATATAATAGATATGATGTATATGGAATTAGACCATTAACTTTTCTCTCTAATCGATATACTATATTTTTTAAAAACAATTAACAATCTGATCACTTGGCGAAACTGAAATATCCATATGTGGATCATAGATATTATATTTTCTATTTTACTGTGTAATTATTGTTTAAAAGTTTAGTATTTTAGTTTATTTTATTAAATTTGAGGAATTAAAATGTAAAATTTAAAAACCTTTGAAGTTATTTTTGATGTTTCTTGTTGAAACAATTCACCTTCAAACCTTCATTTTGAAGATCACTAATTCTCAGAATAAAATTTCCTGTTGGAAATGCTGAAACCCAAACTCAAAACGGTTCACTTATCATGATTATGATTCTAATTCTAATTCTAGATCTGAAATCTGATTGTTTACTTGTGGTAATAGATAGGAAACTTTTTCCAGAGATTTTATCTCTGTTTCTTCATCACGAGAAAGCAGATAGCTGACAAAATTAAAGACGTTACATGACAAGAATAGTCTTTTGATCTTTCTTTGCACAAAATAAAAATAAAAACGGTACGATTTGAATAATACGCAAAGTTTTATCACCCCCACATTGTCGGTTTATTTACACATTTTGCACTCAAAAGACGACTTGACTAAAAATCAGGTCCTACCAATAACATAAGTTCTTTTTTGACCAACCAATAACATAAGTTACTCTTAGCATTAACGTTACATGTGAATACCCCTTAAGTTTACCTCTCATTGCAGGCAGATACACGTGCACAAACCAGAGATCTGGTGGTACATCACCAAACAGCTAGATGACTTTTCAAGCCAAACTACAAAGACCAAAACTATTGAGTCACGTAAAGTAGAAATTTCTAGCGGAGACTTATATGCATGAAACTAAGGTCTAGCATATTTGTTCCTTTGCTTACAAAATTATGACGCAAAAGACCCGTGACATGGCTCTACGGTTGCTATATAAGAAGCTCACTAGACTTAAGGGTTTCACAACAGAGATAAGAACTTGAGAGTGAGAGAGAGAGAAATAGAGGGTAAAGATAAAAGAAAACAAAAAAGAAAGACAGAATGGGTAAGAACAACACCAAAATCCTCATCACAGCTCTTGTGATGGTTGTAATTTCTGCGATGATGATTGAAGAAGCTAAGAGCATTCCCATATGTAACGTCAGCACAAACGATTTGCTCAAGTGTCGTCCAGCTGTCACTGGAAACAGCCCACCACCTCCCACTCCCCAATGCTGCAAGGTGGCCAAAACCGCTAATCTTGAATGTCTCTGCGCCTACCTCTCCAGGTCCGGGATTGACCGAGCAAAAATCGAGGCTCTCGGGGCCAACTGTGGCATTACTAAGCGTCCCTCCTGTTTGCAGTGGTAATATTTATAAGTACCATTAAACTTATTCAAAACTTGTTTGAGTAAAGAGAGAAAATCTTACGTTGATATTGTTTGTTCTTTCTTTAACACGCAGATTGAAGAATTGAGCTGGAATGGCCACATACCGGCCTGCCGCAAGATTAAGTCTCTATGTTATAATATGTATGTTGTTGTTCTAATCGAATAAAACCACCATATTTTGCAATTATTTTTCAGTCACCTTTTCGAAATAAAATAACCGTGTTCTATATATTTATGAAAGCAATAAAGTACTGTTTTGGCTTAATCCATTGTGTTATACTTTCTTGAATATCCAAAAACTAACTTGTCACGCCTCTTCCTTGCAGAGAACCCAAAATCATAATTAAAACTGTAAAAAAGTATACTAAAATATAATTCATAAACGTTTGGAATTCAACTGCTTCGTAACATTAAGAGTCTTTGTTTCAACATATAGAAATACGCATGCATCTCCAATAAGACTACATTATCACAGACTCACAAATGCCTGCGGAATAGAGATGAAGTGAGACTCACAAATGTCTTTGGACCTGTTTGTTTCACCATCCAGATGATTCATCTAGATGGAGATGAGAGTTTTGTTTGTTTAGACACAAAAAGTACAACTCATCTAAATGGTTCATCTAGATAACTTTTAAATTTTAAGCTTAATTTTGAAGTCCATCCAGCTCAACCAATTTGGACCATCTGGATGGAGATGGTTCTCTCAAAATGGTACAATGTCTATTATATCTCTTATATAATTCACAAACAATAAGCTTAAATCTAATATCATTTTCTCACTCACGAAAAAATGACAAAACCGCATTTTCCCACTAAAATAAAAAAACGCATTTTCCGCCAAACCGCAAAAACACGTTTTCTCGTCAAAACCGCAAAAACGCATTTCCCTCCAAAACCAAAAATGTGTTTTTCCGTCAAAACCGCAAAAAAGCATTTTCCCGCCAAAATGCATTTTCTCGCCAAAACCTCAAAAACCTGTTTTCCTACCAAAACCGCAAAAACGTGTTTTCTCGCCAAAACCGCAAAAATGTTTTTTTCTCGCCAAAACTGCCAAAAACGAATTTTCCCGCCAAAACCGCAAAAACGCATTTTTCCGCCAAAACCGCAAAAACGTGTTTTCTCGCCAAAACCGCAAAAACGCGTTTTCTCGCCAAAACCGCAAAAAACGCGTTTTTCCTCAAAACCGCAAAAACGTGTTTTCCTGCCAAACCCGCAAAAACGTGTGTTCCCGCCAAAATCAAAACGCGTTTTCCCGCCAAAATCAAAACGCGTTTTCCCGCCAAAACCTCAAAAATGTATTTTCCCACCAAAATCGCAAAACGCATTTTCCTGCCAAAACCTAAAAACGCGTTTTCTCGCCATAACATCAAAAAATGTTTTTTCTCGCCAAAACCGTAAAACATGTTTTCCCGTCAAAACTGCAAAAACGTGTCTTCCTGCCAACACGTTTTTCCGCTAAATCACAAAATTATATTTCCATCTAAAAACATCTTTTCAAATAATTATATTTAAGTAATAAATAAAAGTTAATACAGTGAAACAAATATAAAAATTATTAAATCTAAACAAGGGTATATTAAAAATTTGTGTACTAAATTCATCTAGATAGAATCGGATTTTTCCACCAAAACCGAAAATGCGTTTTTCTCGCCAAAAGCAAAAAAACACGTTTTCCACCAAAGCCGAAAAACGCGTTTTTCTGCCCAAGCCGAAAATGTGTTTTTCCCGCCAAAATCGAAAAATGTGTTTTTCCTGCCAAAACCAAAAATGTGTTTTTCCGCCAAAAACACTTTTTCTGCCTAACCCGCAAAACACGTTTTTCGCCAAAATCACAAAAACAAAAACGTCAAAATGTCAAAACGCTAATTTTAAAATAATTGCAATGTATATATTTTAGACTAAATAATAAAAATTAATACAGTTGAAATTAATATAAAACATATGACTAAATTAAAATAAGGGTATATTTGTATTTTTTTCATTACACCCATCTGGATGAAGATAGAAAAAAAGAAACAAACATGAATGTCATCTAGACGGTTCATCTGGATGAAGAAACGAACATCCCCTAAAATCTAGATGGATCATTTAGATAGAATATCTGGATGGAGTAGCTAGATGGAGATGACGGATAGAGAAACGAACAGCTCAAAAAAAAAAACGTTTCTTGAACTCTATCATGTTATACATGATGTATAAAGCGAACACTATAAGAAACCAGTGACAATAGTTCTTCTTAGTGGAAATAGCATATTATGGCGTTTATCTATCCTTGGAGATTGCATGCTTTAGAGTTTCAATGATATTAGCACTGATGGAGATTTTACCATTAATATTATCTTCCATATTAGTTGAATCCATAAAAACCACAGACTTTTGTAATGATTTTTGATATAGCTTGTGTAAATAGAAGAACGGTGTTCTATACATTAAATGAAAACTGTAAACTACAAGTTTATGAATCGTTATGGCATTCTATAGGAGATCAAAACTGAGCAAAAACAGAGAAGAGAACTGTTCACTTGTCATGATTATAAATCATAGTTTTGTGTTTGAAACCATAGAAGTTATGAAATTTTCTTCAGTGAATTTATCTATTTTTCTAGCCTTGTGACTTGCAACATGAGGAAGCATATGGTTCACAAAAACAGACATGTCGTGACATGACAAGAATAGTCTTTTGGACTTTTTTTACACGGAAAACTATTGACATGACTAATTCGCAGCAAAGTTCTATCATTCACCGTCTGAAGACTTACATTTCCAGTAGCCTTTCATCTTTTTATTTTATTTTCTAAAAAGTTTTGCGTTATAAGAACCATTTATCCTCTTATTTCTTAAAGAGATAAATAATACGCTTTTAAATAAAATGGTATTGTTGAACATTTTAAAACATTATTCACTTTTCATTTTAATATTTACAATTTATATAGGTTTTATAATTGCATGAATAACTTTTTATATATCATATTTTAGTACTTATTTCGATTAAAATATATTATTAACATCTTTTATACTATTTATAATTATATTTAATTATATATTATATTATTTTTTAAAAAAATATTTATTTAATATCTGTCAAATAGTATGTTTTATTAATTTTAAAAGTGTAATGGTTATATTTAATTATTAATAATATTAAAGATTAAAATATAATATATAAAAAGTATTTTAAAAAATATTTAAAGTCCACTGTTAAAAAACCATCCATTTATTTCTATATTTTATGTAGATCTTTTATTAAAAAAAAGGATTGTTGATGTTCTACGGCCCCATGTTTGCCTGTTTATTTACACAGTTTTTGACTCAAAAGAGATGACTTGACCTAAAAGAATCACGACTCTACGACACTAATAATTTTCACTAATATGTATTTTGTGTTAAGAATTTGTTTTTGAATATAAAAGTATTTATATATTTTTGGTGCAAACAAACGAGAGGAAGAAAGAGAGAGTAAGAAATCTCATTTCACACACTTCATAATGTTACAAAATGACCACTTATTTATAGGAAGTAAGGGTCGGTCAATCTATTACTTAATCGAAAAGGAAAACTATAATATAATGACTAATGGATAATCATCTATGCATTTATGTCTTTTATAATACTCCCCTTTGATTATCCATCTTGTATTATGTATTGTCTCGTTAAAACCCTAGTCATGGAAAAACCTTTTTGGAAGAAAAACCACAATAAAGAAAAAAGAGTACAGTGACGTAATCTCCTCATGACAATAATTTTTCTTAATAGGTCACGCAAATGCCTCATTCCGATACTGTAGACATGTTTTCGGAACACCGTAGTGGGAAGAGCCTTTGTAAACAAGTCAGCTGGATTGTCGCATGACCGTATATACTCTATGTCCACTTCTTTATTTTTCTCGAGCTCCCGTATGTACGAAAAAAATCTTGGAGGGATGTGCTTTGTTCTATCGCTCTTTATATAACCTTCTTTAAGTTGAGCGACACACGCCGAATTGTATTCAAATATTTTCGTCAGTTCTTTCTTGTTAGATATCCCACTTGATTCTTGTATGTGATGACTCATTGACCTAAGCCACACACATTCTCGACATGCTTCGTGAAGCGCAATAGTCTCTGCATGATTTGACGAAGTTGCAACCAGAGTTTGCTTCTGGGAACGCCAAGAGATCGTAGTTCCACCAATTGTAAAAACATAGCCGGTTTGCGATCGAGTTTTATGAGGATCTGATAAGTATCCTGCATCTGCAAAACCAACCATACCAAACTCGGGTTTTCTAAAATAAATTAATCCTAGGTCAACTGTATCTTGGAGGTAACGGAATATATGCTTGATTTCGTTCCAATGCCTACGAGTAGGAGAAAAACTATATCTTGCAAGTAGGTTAGTTGCAAAAACAATATCAGGTCTTGTAAAATTTGCAAGGTATAGAAGCCCACCGGTAGCGTTCATATAAGGTACTTCAGGCCCGAGTACCTCCTCGCTATCTTCACTGGGTCTAAACGGATCTTTCTCTACATCGAGAGATTTATTTATCATTGGAGTACTCAAAAGAGTCACTTTGTCCATATAAAAGCGTCTCAATAATCTTTTCGTATAATTTGATTTATGCACAAATATTCCTTCTCAAAGATGCTCAATCTGGATCCCAAGACTAAACTTTGTCTTACCGAGATCTTTCATTTCGAACTCTTCTTTCATATGAGTTCGTGCATCATCAACCTCCTTTTGGGTTCCAATTATGTTCAGGTCATCTACATATACATCAATGATCACAAAGCCAGATGACGATTTCTTAATAAAAACGCATAGACATATCGCATTATTCACATATCCTTTTCTCAAGAGATATTCACTTAAGCGATTGTACCACATGCGTCCAGATTGCTTTAATCCATAAAGTGATCGTTGTAACTTGACCGAACAAATCTCCCTAAATTTTGCTTTCAATGCTTTTGGCATTTCCAATCCTTCAGGGAGTTTCATGTATATATCATTATCTAATGATCCATACAAATATGCAGTCACAACGTCCATAAGATGCATTTCAAGATTTTTCGATGCCGCTAGGCTCATCAAAAATCTAAACGTAATTGCATCTATTACCGGGGAATAAGTTTCTTCAAAATCAATTCCCGGTCTCTGAGAAAATCTTGGGCAACTAATCGGGTTTTATATCGTGTTACTTCATTCTTTTCATTTACTTTTCTCATGAATACCCACTTATACCCCACATGATTTGTATTCTCAGGCGTTATGACCATAGGTCCAAAGACATTCCTTTTATTTAGGGAGATAACTCAGTTTGTATGGCCTTCTTCCACTCCTCTCAATCATGTCTTTTCATACATTCCAATATGGATCTTGGATTTGGATCATCACTTTCATGATATAATTCTTTGGACACAGAAAATGAGAACATTCCATCAACATCTTTTATCTTATTTCTGATCCATAATTTTTCATCTCAGGCGTAGTTGATGGAAATCTCATACTTTTCTGTTCCCTTTTCGTCATCTGGTTCCTTATCTTTATTTGGTTCTTCTTGAACTTTTTCGTGTATGCCTTCTATCAGAAATTTTTCAGTATCAGGTTTTTTTGGAACATTTCCACTTTGCTCAACGAATTTCTTTTTCTTTCGGAGATTTTTATCTTTAGAACCCGCTGGTCTCCCCCTCTTTAAATGAACCCTAGGTTCATTCATTGTGTTTCCATCAGTTTGTCCTTCAGGAACAATAACTCTTGATGAAACATTTTCAAAGGGTATATATGACTTTGTCACCCTTCTCGTATCTGTGAACGCATTTGGTAACTGATTTGCCAAGTTGTGCAAATGCACAATTTTCTGAACTTCCAGCTCTCTTTGATTTGTAGGGGGATCAAGATGTAACAATGACGGTGTACACCATGTAATCTCTTTAGGAATTTCTCTAATTCCTCTCCCTAACCCCGAAAATTCTTCCTCATTAAAATGGCAATCGGCAAATCGTGCCGTAAACATATCACCAGTTACTGGTTCAAGATACCTTATTATACTTGGTGACGTATAACCCACATATATTTCCATTCTCCTTTGTGGGCCCATTTTTGTCCTTTGTGGTGGAGCTATCGGAACATAGACTGCACACCCAAAGACACGGAGATGAGATACATATGGCTCTTGCCCAGATGATAATTGTAATGGGGAGTACTTATTATCTGCACTCGGTCTTAGTCGAATCAGTGCAGCTGCATGCAAAATAGCATGACCCCATACTGAAATTGGGAGCTTTGTGTTCAATATCAATGGTCTTGCAATCAATTGCAACCGTTTTATCAATGACTCGGCCATGCCATTTTGTGTATGAACATGGGGAACTGGATGCTCCACATCAATCTCCACTGACATACAATAATCATTGAAGGCTTGCGATGTAAACTCACCAGCATTATCAAGCCTTACTTTGTTTATGGCATATTCTGAGAACTACGTTCTCAACTTTATTATTTGGGCAATGAACTTTGCGAAAGCCGTATTTCTTGTCGTCAAAAGACAGACATTTGACCATCTACTAGATGCGTCAATCAATACCATGAAATACTTAAACGGCCCGCACGGTGGGTGGATCGGCCCACATATATCACCATGTATTCTTTCTAAAAACAATGGTGATTCATTGCCAATCTTTGCTGGTGATGGCCGAGTTATAAGTTTTCCTTGAGAACATGCATTACATGTAAACTCGCCCGTTTGCAAAATTCTCTCGTTTTTCAACAGATGGCCATTTGAATTTTGCATTATCTTTCTCATCATGACTGAACCAGGAGCCTCTTATGCCAGATTTTAAATGTATTAGTAAACTTCATGTTTATTGTGGCATAGGACTCAGTCATGTTTATTTTTGTACAATATAGTCTAGAGGATAACATTCTTAACTCTTCCAGTATATGTTTCCTCTCGGACTTAATGCAAAGATATTCAATGCCATCTTTCCTCATAGTTTCAATATGATATCCATTTCTTCAGATATCCTTAAAACTTAATAAGTTTCTATGAGACTCGGGGGAATATAATGCATCACTTATTTCAAATTTCGTCTCCCGTGGCATTGAAAAGTTGACTCTACTAGGCCCTTAATAATCTTTGCACTACCAGATATTGTACTTACGCTACCAGCATAATCTTTTATTTTGAGACTGGAGAAATATTTCTTATCTTTAATTATCATGTGCGTTGACGCACTATCTGCCAAACACATATCTCCATCCATAGTCTCAAAGTCTGGCATTTTCTGGCTAGTAAACTTCGTTTGGTATAAGAGTCTCGTGCTGATAACGTATTAAGAATTTATTTTTGAATATAAAAGTATTTATATATTTTTGGTGCAAACAAACGAGAGAAAGAGAGAGAGAGTAAGAAATCTCATTTCACACACTTCATAATGTTACAAGATGAATTGTGCAAATAAGTCCTTAGACTTTCTCTCTCTTTTTAGAGAGAGAAAATTCTCTCCCTTCCTTCTTAACTAATCCAGATCTTTCAGAAGGAGGAGAGATCTTGATCGCTTTTGTTTGTGTTTTTCTTTGTGTTTATATTTTGATCTTTGATCAAATTTTCTTTTCCGACTAGCGGATTTAGTTTTTCGCTTGGCGAACTTTGTGGTGTTTTCGACCCAAATCAGAGCTTTTCTTCAAGCTTTTCTATTATCTCTGTTTCTTGGGTTGAACTTTAATAAAACACGATCTGTGTTGATCGTCTCGAGGGCATCACTCTGAAATTTCATCATCAACCCTGACTCTACCTCTTTCAACTGAAGAATCTTCTATGCGTTACGGAGGTAATATCTTGCTTGCTATAGCCCGTCAATCCTAAGTGGGATGGCAACAAGTTCTCCGAATAGTGTTCATCGGAGAAGGCGGCACGCTCTTTGTCGCCGGAGGATGAAGATCGGAAAAGATGGAGGAAGGCGAAACCGGAGATGTTTGTCTGATTGGTATCGGAGATGAAAGCATCATAGCTTTTTCAAGATAGGCGAGGACTGAGATGGAGAAGCGAATTTTAGTCTACGGTGGCGGAGGATTCCGATGGTCATGTCCTGACGGTCCTTCTTCTTGCGACGCGTGGGTGACACTAATTAATTAACCGCTTTGTCTATTTGGGCTGTAATTGTAAAAGTTTTGGGCTTTTCTCATCTTCGAAACCAATGTATCTTGCCCAATGGGCCTTTCTTTTTTAATAAGAAATGTCGACAAAAAAATAATGTTACAAGATGACCACTTATTATAGGAAGTAATGGTCGGTCAATCTATTACTTAATCGAAAAGGAAAACTATAATATAATGACTAATGGATAATCATCTATGCATTTATCTTTTTTATAATACTTTGTTATTTCTATGTGTAAAATAGAAAACTTTATAACGGATGTAAAGTTTGTTCAAATGTGTTTTTTTAAATAGTAATTTTTAAATGAAAGATTGTCAAAAATACCATTTTTCTTGTACCATTTTTCAAAAATACCTTAATCACTTTTACTCTTATTTTTTAAGAGCAAAAAACATATTTTTAACCTTTGAGTTAATTAATCTAAGATTTATGTTTTAGAGTTAAGGGGTGAGGGAAGGTGGGGATAGGATTTAGGAATATAAAATTTAAAATTTTAATTAATTTTAAAAAAAATTACCTCTTAAAAAATGGTATTTATGAAAAAGTCTCTTTAATGAAGGTAAAAGTGAAAAGTGATGCAAGAAAAATGATATTTTTGAAAATTCTCTTTTTTAAATACAAAGCAAAAAATATCAATTGTTATTATAGAACAAAAAATAAAAATGAGTTACAGCAATTCTATTTCTAAATGCTGTTATAGAAATAAAAATAACTATGGGTTGGAAATGCTCTAAACATTAACATTGCTAAATTCAGTATTCAGTATGGATGATGCGATCTCAACGCCACAGAAGAAACATATGTTTACATCTTCTTGTAATCGACCTTCTAAATATAAAACAATATTTAGGAAAAGATAACTAATTTTTTTCATTGAACAAAAAAAAAGGATCAATATAAACATGGGACAAAACAAGAACAAAATGACATACAAGTAGGCATGTGTAGTTGAACATTATTTTAAAAAATAACTCTACGCAATATTACAAATACAAAAACCATAACAAACAATCAATCCTATCAAAATTTTCATTCAATTCAACGTATGAAACGAGAAAGAAAAAAGAAACCAGCAACTACCACAAGCCTCCCTCATTTAACCACTTGACTAGGACCAGAGAGTCAACGACCCACATCACACGCTCTTACTAGCTTTCACTTAGAACTAACTTAGTTACATTAAGCTCTTTAAATTTAAGGGTACCATGTTAGAGCACTAGAGTGAAGAGAGAGGAAGATCAAAGAGAGAATGGATAAGAACAATACCATAACCCTTGCGAAATATGCAGCTTTGGCGATTGCTTTCATCGCCCTGGTGTTGTTGGAAGAACCTGCAAGCATTCCCCTATGTAACATCAACGCAAATACTTTAGAGAAATGCCGTGCAGCAGTCACCGGAAACAACCCGCCACCTCCAGGTGAGGCATGCTGCGTAGTCCTCCAAACTGCTAATCTCGAATGTGTCTGCAAGTTCAAACCGTATCTCCCCGTTTTAGCAACCAAATCATCTAAAGTCCAGGATCTTCTAAGCAAATGTGGCATTACAACAATCCCTCCTGCTTGCCAAGGTAAAACCATAGTACCATAGATATACTAGAAACCACTAGCTTAGTTAATAGTATCTGAATAATAAAGCCTTACATATCTTGTGCTGTCGTTTTGGTAACGTGCAGCTTTGAAGAACTGAGGTGGAGACAGACCACTCTAAGGCGAACTCTGCTTGATCTGAAGTCTTGAGTTACAATATGTCTTAATGTTTTTGATCCAAATAAATCATAAACTTGTAACGTATCTTGGATCCACCTTGTGTATATAGAAGAACCATTGTATACACATTAAAGAAAACGATAAAACACTGGTTTCTCACTACACACTCTCTTGAAAATTCAAAAACATTAACTCATCATGCCTTCCCTGCAGACAACTCCAACCATAAACTGCAAAAAAAAGAAAAAGAAAATAACAATGAAGTATTCGGTTATTATTTATGATGATTACATCATCTTGAGTAGTCACTTGTGGTAGTAACAATGGAGGTTCATACCTAGCATTCTGGTTGATTTAGTGGACGAGGTCCACCAAAGACAGGCCTCATGTATGTATCATCAAACTTTCTCCAGTAGCGGTGGATGGTGTAAACAGGTTGTTCGATCAGAAGGGTGAGACTATCTTTAGCTCTGCTTAAGTTAGTGGAAGCAGACTCGTCAAAGGAGAGAAGAGGAAGCGTCGCATCTTCCTTCGGGGAACCTGGCGCACTCTGTTTACCTCTATTACCGGTGTTGTTGTGACTTGCATCATGAGGAAGAAGATAGTTCACAAGTGGCTTTGTTAGGAAACCAAATACCTGTTTTTAGTTACATGACAAGAAGAAAGTCTTATGATTCTTTTTACTACGAGCATAGGGGAACATACTTTAATGAAGTGGTGTTTGTTGTACCAGTGTAGTAAAGAGGACAACGATGGTGGTGTTGGTGACCATGGCAGCATTTAGAGGATCCAATGTAACACCCGAGAATGTGAACTTGGCACATCAAACATATACCGTAATAAGATTAATAATGAAAACATCTAACGTAGGAGATTGTAAGAATGTGCAAAGAGCAAAAAAAAAAAAAAAAAAAAAAACCTGCTTGAAAGCCAGAGCAATTGAGACAGCACCTCGCATTAGCCCCGCCCACCAAATAATCACCTATAAGGCCATATATAGTTTCAAAGACTTTTGTAGTCGAGATATATTGTGTGTTTCTGATAACTTTAACTTAAGGAAAAAAGAAACAACAAAGGGTAAAACCTGGTGCTTGAAAGTGATAGACTCGCTTCTTTGAGTGTTTCTATTCATGAAATTAGTTAAGACTGAGAGTGGAAACACAAACGCTGCTCGTCCAAGCAGAACTAATCCGGTTATGACACTGGAGACAACCAAAGTACCCCCAACGCTTCAAGAAAAAGAAGATTTAATAAGTCAGAAACTTCATCTCATTCTCACCATCACAGCTTAACTTGCAGGGCTAAGAAGAGGCTCGCTCATATCCAGTTTTTATTTATTGTTATGACAAGTATTTATACCTTAAGCTGCTTGTCTTCCACTTGGTAAGATCAAGAGCATCTGTTCCAACATATAGAAATATGAATGTCTCCGAAATAAAGGAAAGCATCGCAAATACGTGCCTGCAAGCACAGAGATGGACAGTTAAACAAAATCATTTCCTCCTATTGAGACTTGAGAGTGAGAACAAATCATTGTCCGAAACAATGCCTGGAAGTGATTCTTGAACTCTCTGTCACGTTATATGATGCATAATGAGACATCAATACCCCACAGAAGAAAACCGTGAGAATCCCACTTAATGAGAAGAGCTGCAAGTAAGTTTTAAACAACATTTTAAAAAGCTGCATTTGACTTCTGCCAACTAATGGAGTGATATTACCTCAGCCAACATATATGAAAGGTAAGCCATTAGGACCATTATCGCAAGCTCACGTGTAGTTGAGTGTCTGTCAGCAACCATATGATTAGTGAGATCAAATATAAAGGCAGATCTTGAGCTATAATCTTAAGGTTGAGACGAAGAAGTTGCAAGTTTTGTGTAGTTTTTTTTATTACCTCCCAAAGTACAGGGTTTTAAGGACAAAAGATGTTACTAGCCCCACCTGCAAGACATCCACACTGAGTATTTGATAAAAGAGAGTGAAAAAATATATATGCCAAAGCAGTTAAACCTACACCGATACCGAGGATTGTGCTAGTGAAGAAGAGGTACAAAAAGTTTCCAAATACACGTAGAGCCGTCAAACCGTTGATGCTATCGAAGTGAATCTTTTGAACGGCGTTGAAGAGTACAACAGAGGTTGCATCATTCACCACTCCTTCTCCAAAGACTAAACTGTATAGCAATGGAGTCTCATCTTGATGGAGAATCTAATAAAGTTAACATGGAAATGTAAAAAAAAGCCAGAACAAGCTAATCTTGAAAATATCAGGAGAAGAAAATCTTTAAGAATCAAGAACCTGTAGGGTGCAAACAGTATCAGTTGAGGAGAAAATCGTTCCAATGGCTGAATCAAGAAAAGAAAAACATTCACACTTCCACACTATAGATTGAAAAGAAACATAAAAAGACAAAATAATAAGGTCTCACCAAGATAGTCTCGAGCAGTCAATCCCTTAAACCCCAACTTGGGAAACAGCCACCAAGTGCCTGGTTCAGATCATGATGATTAAAAGTATGAATCACGGTCGTGTCAAGTCATACAATATTTAATGAATGTAAAAAAAAAAAGAGTTACCAAACGAAATGATGACAGTGGAGATGAAAACACCAATCACACCAAAGGACATGATGGTTAAAAAGTTGTGGAAAAACTTCTTTTTCTTGACTTGGAATCTGCCACAAACCAAAAACAAAACCTTCACTCAATCTCATATGATAGTGCAGAGTCTCTCATCAGCACAGTAACAACCAATCAAGAGAAAGGTTACCCGGCATTGAAAATGATAGGAGGAAGAAGGTAAACGAAGAAAAGCTCTTCATCAAACACCAAAATATGAGAACTCTTTCCTTTACTTATAAGCAGTATAACTGTTCCAGACACTGCTCCCTGTTTTTGCAACACGACAACTAATCAAACAGTGACAAATAACATCAAAGAAAACGCTATGTTGAAAGCAACTTACGACTAAAATGGCGGTAATGGATTCATTAACCCATCGGTTCTCTTCAAGTAAGTGGCCTATAACAAAACAGAGGCAGAGGATGGCGATGAACACAGAGATTGGTATCACCTGAGGATGCTCTGTGGCTAGTTGTATCGATAGAAACTCCGTTAACCCAATACCCATTTTCACACGCGTTAAAGGAAAAAAAAAAAAGAAGAAACTTTAGAGATAATCTTTTTCACTTTCGTAGATGAACACACCACACCTATCGCAAAACAAAGCAGGCACAGAGAACTAGAGAGAGACAGGGTCAGAGTGTGTGAGAGATTTGAACTGCCTTAAACAAGGCGGTCGTTACATGTGGCGCTAATTATACACCTGGCCATTCTCGACACGTGGATATTCCGACGTCATCAGGCTGAGTAAAACGTGGGATCTTTTTCTTTTTGGGTTAAACTGCCCGTGGGCTTTTAGGCCCACATCAATCTTAAAAGTAATACTAAACCAAAAAAATTGGGTTTGTTTAAATTATTCATTTTTCAACAACCTCCATTACGGTCAATTAATCATGTTATTGTAAAACTCAGAAAGTCACTAATCATTACAAAGATGTGTTTTGTAAAAACTCGAACCAATTGCAAGAAGAAGAAAAAACTATTATCATTACAAGAGTGTTTCTGTTTGTATGGATACAGGCATAGAGCCCAGTATACTGAGAATACGTCCACGCACGCGGCACGTGAGTGTTTCTTAAGCTTGTCTTTTGGATGATGTCATGAGTCACGACTCAGTGACCGATATTGCCACCATGCCATGTGGGTTTCATGACCGAACATGTTTGCGGGACCCGCTTTACTTTTATAGTTTTATTCAATCATCCACCGCCATCTCAACTTATAACATGGCCTAGTGACTAGTGAGTGAATTATCCGTTGTACATTTCAATTGCATGCATCTTATACTAGTGCACGCGTGTAGTAACAATAACAAATAAGTCATTATAATGGTGGTTCAGTGGAATCGATTAACTATTTTTCTTTCCAATGCTCCAATTTTATAGAGTTGAGTTTTACGAGAGTCTTAATTACTTTTCCACAACATTTATATACCAAAAACATGATTTCTTTGTTTTGGAAACAAAAATAGGTAGCTCCACCGATCCACAAGGTAACACCTTCTCATAAATCTGTTGATATATTTAGAATATGACAAATGACAATTTTTTTAATGGAAAAATTGATGATTGACATTTTCTTATTGGTTTCTCTTTAAGTAGAAAGTTGGAAAAAAAAACTAACCAAGAAAAAAAGTGGACTAGGATCACAAAATCTTTATACTATAGTTGCTGAGACAATACATTTTGGATATCTCCAATCTCAACTTGCCAAATTGATACTTTATATATCGATTATAGCATTATTAGTAGCCTATAGTGAAGTCTTAAATACCATATGGATATTGAATCATTCGAACTACATGTATGCAATAAAAACCTTTTGATTTTACACGTTGAGACAGAAAGATTATTTTGAACATCCTCATATACGAGAGACATGAAGATCTCATCGATCCGCTTAGAAATGGACTGCTCAGACTTAGTGGATATAATAACAAATCCAATAGATTGGTTAATGTTTTTATCAGAAATTGATATTTTCTAGAATCTACATGATAACTTCGAGAGAGTAAGCTCCTATAATATTACTCGGAACGAGAGCGGTCGAACGAATTAACTAAGGAAAGAAAGTAGAATCAAAAGTTTTATTTTTTCCTATATAAACCAGACACAGTTAGGTAGAAGTGTTTTTTAGAGATAGTTCGTCTAACTAGAACTTGGTCTAACCAAATTGGTAACTGACAAAAAGTGTAAAATACAAAAAAATATATATATTTTTACATATATTCCAAACATATTAAATTTTAATAATGAATAGATTATTTTGTTTATTAATTTATTAACTTATAATATTTTACATTAATAGTATTTTAATAAGTAAAATTAATATTTAAAGTTTATAACTTATTATTATTAATTAATAAAAATACCTAAAACACAAAACATATATATTTTAAAAATAAAATCTTTTAGAAACATTTATTTTTCAAAGAGTAGATTAAAGTTCACAAAATATCCTATTAAACATAACTTTTACAAAATAATACCATAAAATTTAAACTTTTTCAGATAAACTTTGTTAAGCTCTTACATTGTGATTGCCAATGGGCGGTGATCGTGTTACCCCCAACATTGATTCTGTCTGCAATATAAAGATATATTTCTGGCTGTAATAATAAGATAGTTTTTTGGACTTTAATTAATTGGCTTCCAGCTAATTAGACATTTAAACCTTAGTAGGTTTTTATTTTATTTTTGCTTTTGAAGTGGAAAGTGTGTCAAAAAAAACAATTTACGAAAATGAAAAGTTGGAAGGTTTTTTTTTTTATGTTTTCTCATTTAAATAATCAACGACCATATAAATTAGTAGAAGAATCACACAAACCCCAAAAAGCTATACTACTTCCGTTTCGATTTAGTTGTCGTTGTACTGAAAATTTTTTGTCTCAAAATAAGTATCGATTTATAATTTCAATGCAAAATTTATTAGTTTTATCCGTTATTCTATTTTTCTATTGGTTGAAATGTGGTTAGGTGTATAGTTAATTGTGTTTTTATCTAGAAAATATGTTAAATTAAATGGTTTCTTAATCTACGTGTAAAAACTTAAAACGATAAGTAAAATGAAACGGAAGGAGTATTTTTTTCTTTCTCTCTCCTCTTCCTCACAGCAAAGCAAATCTCGTTTCGTTCTCCGAGAAGAACGAAGTTGGTGAAGTCGCCGCCTGGATAACTCAGGTTCTTACCCATGGCAACTTACATGCGAGACAAACCATCAATGTTCGGGTTACAAGCTTCCAAGTTTCTACTCTCTGCTCTCATCTTGATCCAGTTGCTACCTACTCAACTCCTTGCTCAAAGATCTAAATCTCCATGGCAAACACTCACTGGTAATCTCCTCTATCTCTTCATCTCCACTCTGAAACTAGTTACTCGAACTCTCTTGATCCAGCTGTTTCATAGACTACTTTCCTTTTTAAACTTTGATCCATTTCTTGATTACCAACTCTGTGTTTGGTGGCATGTAGGAGATGCTCCTCTTATCATAGCTCGTGGTGGGTTCTCTGGGTTATTACCAGATTCAAGTGTGGATGCTTACAGTATCGTATCTCAGACAAGTGTGTCCGATTCTGTGCTCTGGTGTGATGTGCAACTCACCAAAGATGGAGTTGGGATTTGCTTCCCTGATGTTAAAATGATGAATGCTTCTAGTATCCAAGATGCTTACCCTAAACGGAAAAACTCTTACCTGCTTAATGGTGTCCCTACCCAAGATTGGTTCACCATTGATTTCACCATGAAGGATCTCAAAACCGTTTTCTGTAAGTTCATTCAACCGTCACTTTCAGACATTTTTTTTGGTTTGGTTTTGTTTTGTTTTGTTTTGTCTTTTTGCTGCTATATGTCTCTGTCACTAGGAAGAACAGTTTTGATGTCCATTCTAATCCATTGGATCATTGGATTATTGGATTCTAGTTCTAGTAATGTCTATAGATATAGTTGTTCATGGTTAAAAAAATTTCTGATCCAATATCTATATTTTTGTTTTGTAAAATTGATTGTCAGCTATACCAAATATAGGGCATGATCAATATTTTGATGATTCTAGTTTTAGCAATGTCTTATGTTGATTGTTGGTTTATACTTAAATGTTTGATGGTTAAATTCACTTTGATCCCTATATGTATAATTTTCATTTTGGAAAATTGATTGTCAAATACCAAATATAGGCCATGGTCACACATCTAGACAGTATTCATGTATCATTAATTACACCAAGGGTATGGTGGTTGATATATAACACATATGTATCAACTAACACATGTTATATCCTATTTGCTTGCTGCTGTTCATTCCTTGGTCACTTTTGCTGTATTTTTCTTTACAAATCTTTTTTCCAAACTATGCAGTGATCCGAGGAATACTATCACGGTCAGATGCATTCGACAACAACCAATACACTATTTCAACAGTTCAAGATATTGCTATGGAGTTGAAACCTAAGAGTTTTTGGTTAAATGTTCAGGTAATTCTTATGTCAGTAAATTTGTTTCCTTCTTATGTCAGTAACTTCTAACACGGCTGCTCTTTTGATTCAGCATGACTCTTTCTATGCACAACATAACCTGAGCATAAGCAAGTTCCTGCTATCAATCCCCAAAACTGTGACTATTCACTATCTCTCTTCCCCTGAGGTGAATTTCCTAAAGAACATCCGTTTTGCTAAAAACGGGCCAAAGTTTGTGTTCCGGTTCCTCGAGAAAGATGATATTGAGGTGTCAACTAATCAAACCTATGGATCTCTCATGACAAACCTAACATTCATCAAGACGTTTGCTTCAGGCGTTCTTGTTCCAAAGTCTTACATATGGCCGCTCGAAGACCAGTACTTGCTTCCACCTACATCATTTGTTCAAGATGCTCACAAAGCAGGATTAGAAGTGTATGCTTCAGGTTTTGCAAATGATTTTGACATGGCATACAACTATAGTTTTGATCCATTGGCTGAGTACTTATCCTTCATGGACAATGGCGATTTCTCTGTGGATGGTTTTCTATCTGATTTTCCACTAACTGCATCTGCAGCTGTTGGTAAGTAAATGAAAATGACCTCTTCTATATCATTCACATCTACAGTGAAATCATTTTCTCATTTAAATATCTTCTTATTCCTCAGACTGCTTCTCCCATCTTGGAAGCAAAGCTTCAACACAAGGTAAGTTCTAGTGGCTACATTATTAATGTCATGTCAAATTAAGTAATGGTTCATATTCAATATGGTTCATGTCACAGTGGATTTTCTTGTAATATCTAAAAACGGAGCTAGTGGAGACTACCCTGGCTGCACTGACTTGGCCTATTCAAAGGCTATCAAAGATGGTGCTGATATCATTGACTGTTCTGTTCAAATGTCGTCGGACGGGATCCCGTTTTGCTTAAACTCAGTTGATCTTGGAGAGAGCACGAACATTGTCCAAAGCCCTTTCAGAAACCGTTCAGCAGCTGTTCCTGAGATTGGTCCTCTTGCTGGACTATACAGCTTTAGTCTGACATGGTCTGAGATTCAGACCTTGAAACGTAAGTTTCTAAGTTCTCTCCTTTTCAGCATTTTTAATTACACTAGGTGTTGTTGTGCTTGGACAAGTAATGCTCTCATTGTACAAGATAGTAAGAGACTTTAGATAAGAGAGCTCTTAATTGTTCCTCCATATGTTTTGCAGCTGCGATTACAAATCCATACAACAGAGACTTCAACTTGTTTAGGAACCCGAAGGAGAGAAGCTCCGGGAAGCTTGTTTCACTTTCTGACTTCCTGAACTTGGCTAAAAACTCAAGCTCTCTTGCTGGTGTTTTGATTAGCGTGGAAGTAAGTTACTACCATCACTTAAAAGTCTTAAACTAATGGATGCTAATGGTTACAACGACCATTTTTTTTGTTTTATTCAGAATGCAGCATACCTGAGAGAGAAGCAAGGTCTCGACGTTGTCAAAGCCATTCTCGATACACTCACCAAAGCTGGTTACAGCAACGCAACAACAACAACCAAAAAGGTTATGATTCAATCAACCAACAGCTCGGTCTTGGTAGACTTCAAGAAACAGAGCCGGTACGAGACAGTATACCAAGTGGAAGAAACAATCCGGGACATCCTAGACTCTGCAATCCAAGACATAAAGAAGTTCGCTGACGCTGTTGTGGTCAGAAAACCATCAATCTTCCCAGTCAGCCAAAGCTTCACCACTGGACAAACCAATCTAGTGGAGAGGCTACAGAAGTTTCAGCTTCCTGTTTACGTTGAACTGTTCCGCAACGAGTTTGTTTCTCAGCCGTGGGACTTCTTGTCTGATGCAACCGTGGAGATAAACTCCCATGTTACTGGAGCTGGTATCAATGGAACCATCACTGAGTTCCCTCTCACGGCTGCGAGATACAAAAGTAAAGTGAAAAAAAAAGTCAAAAGAATGTCTAAAAATGTTTTATGTTTTGTTTTCAGAATCTTGATTGTGTTAATTTCATGTTGTGTCTCAGGGAACAAGTGCTTGACACGGAAAGAGCTGCCTCCTTACATGAGCCCTGTTCAGCCAGCTGGTCTCTTATCCATTATGAGTCCTACTTCTTTACCTCCAGCTGAAGCACCAAACCCGGTTTTCACAGATGCTGATGTCACTGAACCACCACTACCTCCGGTCATAGCCAAGGCCCCAACGACCAGCCCTGGACCATTATCAACTGCTGAAAAAGCTCCTAATGGACAAACCCGAGTCGGTCTGTCTCTTCTTCTTTCTGCATTTGCAATGGTTCTCTCCTCTCTTCTACTTCTGTGATCACATTGATCTGATCAATTGACTTGAGTCCTCGGAGTTTTTGTTTGTTCATATTTTTGTTTATCTTCTTAAACATTCATTTGTATCATTGGAATTTGCTGTTGTAACATTATTCACTTTAATGTTCTTTGAAACTCTTGTGTGCTTTGTAGTATTTATGAGATCCCGATCTTCTTCTTTAATACCTTGACTCTACCCGTTATAAAGGTTGCTGTCTACTTTCACTGGCTAAGCATGAAGCTCTTCAAACACATCTGATTCATCGATCACTACTGGCTAGTGCACCTGCATCATAGAGTTTGATGTAACACCAGTTCATTACATGATAAATATGTGTACTAGATTAAATCCAAAGATGTATTAAATGATTCTATTGCCTCCAAGCATCATGTGTCTCAAGGTTTTGTAACAATAAAAATTATGTAAATTACAATCTAGAACTAGTAGCTGAGAGTACTGTCTTTTATGGACAAGGTGAAGTTTCCCTAGACCTTTGCATTGTCTCATTCTCTACTAGAATTTAATTTTGACCCGCAATCACATAAGTTTTGGTGGTTTATCTTGGACGGAGATTGTACAATCTTTTAGTCATTGATGAGGTGAAACCAAGACCTTCCTTGATCTGCTCTGGGATTCTGTAATCAGGATCTCTAAGACTGTCATCATCATCAGTTAAATCTGTATCTATCCAAGAGTTCCAGTCAACTTCGCTAACTGTATCATCATCCCATGACAAATCTCTCTTGCTTTGCATGCTGTTAACCTTATCAACTAATCTCAAAAGAATGTTGTGGTTTAGCACTTCATAGTCCCTGCATTTTTCAGTCAAGAGTATAACCATCACCTTCTGTATTTTTGTTTTGTTTCATAAAATTGCATGTTTGATAATTTACCTGTATGTAAAAGCAGCATGAAGAAGCTGAGCTGAAGCAAGAACCGCCGATAAAGACCTGACAAGGTTTATAACCCATGCTCTGTGTTCTGCATCATTCACGTAACGCAAACTTGCTACTTCTAATGCTAAGGTAACGCACAAACCTGCATCAGACAAATGAAAAGTATTACTTTCATAACTATGGTAATGAGAAAGACAGAGGGAGTATGATATACTTACCAATGTAAAGCCTTGGCCTTATGGTATAAGTTTGTTTTGTACTTGTAAACATGTAGATGACAAAGATAGACAAGAAGTAGATGAAGAAAGCTTTTATCACCCTTGACTCTAAAAGCATCGCATTGTGCAAAGCAAACAGCTTATCCAAAGCTACAAACATGCTTGCCTGTTTAGCCTCAAACGCTTCTTGAGCTGCCAACATTGACTTTGAATTCTCAAACAGGTGATCATGAACCTCTTGAAGCTGTTCTTGTCTCTTTGCAAGATCTTCCTGTTGCTCCTGACTAAACTCTGCAAAGCGTTGCAGTGTACTCCTACTCTCTTGCAAAGCCTCGCTCTGAAACTGGTTAAGAGACTGTATACTATCAATAGCCACAGATTGTCCTTCTAATAGCTTCTGTTGTTTATCCAACGTACTGTTAGTCATAGTTCCAATGACACTGGTTTGATTCTCCAAAACAGTCATCTTCTCTGCCATCTTTTCTCCAAGTAGATTTATCTTCCCACCGATCTGCTTTGTGTCGTTCTTCAACCTGTCTACACCTTCCTTGACGTCAGTGACAGAGTCATTGAACATCTCCATTCCAACTTTCATGACTTCTCCCATCTTCTCTTGACCTTCCCTTAATGCTAACTGTGACTCAGTGATGCTCTTCTGTTCTTGATAGATATCTTTCGTTTGTTGAGACACACCTCTCATTTGAGTTCCTATAGTGTTTGTCGTGTGAGCCACGTTCTTAACCACAACATCTATTGACCCTACAGATTCATGAATCTTGCTAGTGCTCTGCAGTATATCATCTGATTTACTCTCTAGGATATCAAGTTTCTCTTCTGTGTTTTGAGCTGATCTCTTTAAATCATTCACAAGCCTCTCTATCTCGTTCTTGAGTGCATGGCTCCTACCACATAAAAACCAATCAAGAATCCATTACACAATCCAAAAGACAAAAGTGAATAAACTTACTGTAATTGTTGGCAGATGGTGTTGGTCTCAAGCATGAACTCAAGATAGATCTTATGCTCATGATCATCTAGCTTCGTAAGACAGCTCATCATTGTTTGCTTATCATTACATGTGGGAAAATCAGGTCTTCCTGATTCCTTCTGGAAGCAGTCGCTTAGATGCCAAGCAAACCTCTTCCTCTGTTCTTCTGTGGCAACCATGCCCTTGCAACCACTCATGAGGTAACCATATGCGTTTTGCCAGCAGCTGTTTGGACCTACAAGCTTGTTTTTAGCGTCTTCAAGGACTTGAACCGCCTTCTGGTCACTGAAAACTTCAATGGTGAACTCGGCGTTGGATTTAATAGACCGAGAGGAAGAAGGGTCTGTGTTTTCTCCAGAAGAAGAAGAAGAAGAGAACCATCCCCAAGTGTGGCATGTTCTTGGAGAATCTAAGAAAATGATCAATAGAAACAGAAGGTATCTTCTGTTGAAGCGATCCATTTTTCTTCTTGTATGTTAAATCTTCTTCTTAGGGAGGAGATGTGTTATTGATATACCTACAGCGAGATAAGAGTCAAAACTGTTACGTTCTGAGAATCTGGAAACTTAGAGCACAAGCCAAAAGAAAACTAGTTTGTCAATAAAGTTAACAAATTAAAAAAGGATTATTAACAAATAATCTGTACACTAAAAAGGATAAAAATAAAACACATTAATTTCCTCGTTCAGGTTAAGAGCAACGTCTTTGAAAAATAAAGGAAGGATCTGTATCCACTTTCCTTTTCGTTTTCTTTTTTTTCCTGTGATTAATACATGCATTTTAAGTTGTATCAATAAAGGTAAACAACAAAAACAAATAGAAACAAGAAATTAAAGATCGAAGGATGGTCTTAAACACACACAGAGGAAAACTACAATCAATTCTTTTTTGATCGAACAAGAAAATTACACTTAGAACCAAGAAAATACATTTCATGAAATGCTTAGATTCAGAGGATACTTGGGAGAAGAACAGAAGAAATAATAAAAAATCTAAAAATAGTCATACTACTTTGAATCAGAGAAGAATTTCTACGTTAATTATGCCAATTCCATTACAAAGTGGCAAACCAACAAACTATGTACAAAAATAAACACGATAAAGCAATTTTATTTATCAGCAATACTTTTTTCTTTTAAAACAAGTATAATTTGTATACAACTTTACATAAATTTAAATAAACATTCTTACTTCATAACAAGTTTTCAGAAAATTTCTCAAAAAAAAAAAAACAAATTTTCAGAAAATAACTAAGGAATAGACAGTAAGTAAGTAGAAGATTAAGTAAGGCTTACCGAGACAAGAGAGAAACTGCAGATATTTTAGTCGGCGATCTGTAGGAAATGCGTTTTTTGAGAGAGAGACAGGTTTTAAAAAGTAACTGAACGCGTTTGACAAAAAAAAGAGAAGGAAACGTTTCGCGAACGTTTGGTTGATTTCCGGTTTAACTAGATATTCGGTACAAATTATTATTTCGGTTCGGTTCGGTTCAATAAAGTAGATTAGTCAACACTCTACTGAATCCTCCACCGGAGTTATATTTTTAGAAAGCAATGGAAGTCTAAAAATAGAAAGTCAACACTCCTCAACTCTCTCTTCATCTGCATCTACTTTGCTTTCCACTCATCTTTTTCCTCCTCGTCATCTACAAAGTTTGATATGCTAGGTGAGGAATCTGAGGATGGCTCCTCATCAAATCGTGATGTCGAGAGGAGATGAGAAGCTAGAGGAAGTCATGGGGAGGAATGAGGAGGTGGAGCTACCTGAGTTTCGGGAATGCGCGTTTGAGGTGGCGGAAGATGTTGGTGGAGGAGACGGCGTGGTTTCCTCTAGAGCCACCGGTTTACCTAACTGACCACATGTTGTATTCATTGACGATGGACATTGTACGGTATGCTCCTCTTCTTGTTCATATCAGTTTCGTTTGCCCAATTTATCTTTAACTTGTAGTTTACGGTTGGTTTTAGGTTTGGATTTGACTCTGTTTTAATGGTTTTAGTTTCATGTCCATGTTGTGAAATCCTTTAATGCAGACGCAGCTAGAAGAAACATGCATGGACAGCTTTGTTTTCCGGAATCAGATACGCTAAGAACTTCAGTAAACCTGCTTGTTTCCGTCACGCGGTTCTTTCACCATTGGGATACGAAACCGTGATTTTCAAGGGCTTGTCCCAAGAGATTGAATGCAACGGAGAATCAGCTCAGAGTCTTTGGCAAAACCTGGATGGTAAACCTTGTGAAGGGATTGCTTGCGCACATATCAATGAAAGATCAAGTCCGAGCCATCGAAGATGCGTCAGTGATCATAGGAGCTCACGGAGCGGAACTGACTCACATTGTCTCTGCGACTCCAAACACAAGGATATTTGATATTGTGAACGTTGAGTTTCATAGACCTCATTTCGAGCATATTGCTAAATCGAAAGTTTTGGAGTATCATGCAATGCGTCTGACGAACTCACGGCTGTGATTGAGAAGCTAAAGGAGATAATGAAGAGTCTTGGCTGCTGAAGAAGGAAAAAAGAAAATGGAATCTTCGGAATAGCGATCGTGAGTATGTGAGTTCTAAGCCTTAGCGGGGCATGGGATGTTTTGATATTAATTCTAGGTGGGTTAAGATGTCTAAGTAGTGTAAGAGGATGATTTTTTTTCTTTATATAAGGGTCTAATACTGATTTAAAGTTGATCATAAGAAAAGCCTGGAACTCGACAAAAGATTTTGAGTATAATTTTTTACAACCATCTGAATTATTGTAACTAGCATGTTATGCTATGTGTTGTCTAGCACATACTTAGTTTAAAATGATATGATCTTCGTAATCCAAAGATATTTCGGTTTTAGTATGTGCATTTTTATATTTTTAACATCCACCAAAATAGGAAATATCTGTACATTATTTGGAAAAAAAGTGATAACTTGGAGATGCGGGGTATCGATCCCCGTACCTCTCGCATGCTAAGCGAGCGCTCTACCATCTGAGCTACATCCCCTTTTGACATATGTTCAAGCCTGGTTCTATTAATCGCATAATCGAAAACAGAAAAATGGGAAGTAAAGGTGGTGCAGTGAATCAAAGGGGAAGAGGCTGGAGGAACAAAGACGTGATAAGGTCTTTGAGGTTTCCATGGTGGTTTACATTGATCAGTTGTTTATAGCGTTGAGGCACCGTACCAGAATTGGTGACACAGTTTTACAGTTAAGAACTCTGTCACCATCTTCTTGATTCCGTTAACAGCCACAACTTTGGTAATACCATGTTGCTGTTCACCCTATCAGGCACCTCTTCTCTCTTCATTAATAACCATCTACTCCGTCTTCTCATCTCAACAGACAAGGTGGTGGGTGGTGTTGTTGCATCTACTGAATGAGATCAAATAGATTAATCAACGCGAGATGGGTATGTGAAACGTGCTTCAGAGGTTCATTTGTTAGGTAATTGACAAAGGCCATTTTAAAGACATTAGAGCACATAGAATGGAAAACTTCTGAATCATGATTCTTGTTTTCATCTGTTCTTTTAACATCTACAAAAGGAAGTAGTTGGATAAAAAAACACTTCAAATCAACGTGAGCTGGGGATGCGAGCTTCTTGGGTTTTGTTAATGATTTGCAGAACGAAGAGAAAGCTCCTTTGATTTCTTCATGGATTGGGAGAGCCAAAGAGAGGGGTAAATCATCTTTCAGGCTTCTGGTTCGATCATGTCTCAAGGAGACAGCGTGGGCCAAAGCTGTTTGCCTTTTGTTGAGTCCTTCTAGGATGAAAGAGAAGGCACCAAAAGTGACACAGCTTTGTAGCATCGCTTGTGGTGCACCTGCAAACATACACGATCACAAAAGCTCATTGTTAGCTCACTATGCATTTATTATATTTTTGCTCTTTTGTTCAGCATAAAGTCATAGCCTCATCAGACAAGTTGCGTGACTTCTACAGTGAAATGGTCAAAAAAAAAGTGAATAGCTCAAATAGGTTATTCATCATCTAAGTTGTTAAGTACTTACCGGGGTAACTAAGAGCAAGGCCAGTGCAGCATCCAGCAATTCCAACGTTAATGGCTGCAAAAACATAGATCATGTTAACATATAACTTATAAGCAAAGACACGCTAAGAGTTCAACTAGACTATGCATGTAATCGCAGATATTATATCTTCGACGTCGTGAGGAAGGATAATAAGGAGAGAAACATTAAAGAGTCTCACCATCATCTTTCCCTCGCAGTTTCTTCAGAAGGCAAACAACCAAACTGTGCACTCCAGATAAAATCGCAAAATTCTAGCAAGAAAACCACATTTATTTAAGCTAACTTTCTGAATAATTAGCACACAAGTGTATAACAACAGTTCATACTCAAAATCAAAAGATTTTAAATTTTACACACCTTTGCAGACTGGCCCGCATCCGCAAATGATCCCTTAAATCCTTTCTTCTTAAACAATCCAGAACCTGAAGCCCCCCAACTTATATCAGTGAGCTTATAATGGTTACACCAAACAAAACAAGCACATCAACTGATTCTTCATTAACAAAAACAAACTTGAAGAATGCTCTTTCTGTGAGCTAAACCATTGACGTCTCCACAAACTTATATCAGTAAGCTATAATGGTTCCATCAGACAAAACATACACATAAACTGATTCTCCAGTAACCAAATCTAGTCGTTAACAAAGTCAACACACAAAGCTAACAAAGACAAACTTGAAGAATGCTCTTTCGTGTAAAAAGCTACACACCATTAACGTCTCCACAAATTACTGACGTTCCTTAAAATTTAGGCACCATTGCTGTCTATAACTCAAGTAATCTTGTTGTTCCTAAGTCGTTAGAGCCAACAAAGAATAATAAACTTGAGTAACGTTCTTGTATAGAAAAGCTATGCTAAAGAAGTCTACACAGACCATTCTTATACTCATCAAGAAACTCATAACTGTTTTAGACAAACTTGAACAATAACATCAAACAAACAGAGAATCATTCACAACGAGCACACAAACAAAAAACATAGTATGAAGAAACGAAGAGAAATATTCACCATAGCCGAATATAGATCCCATGACGGCGCCTCCAGCAGCATCTCCGGCGAAACGGCCGAGACAAACGGCGGTAGAAGGGATTGCCAATATCATGGAAGAGTCGTGATTGGTCACATCACTAGCGTTGGTGTTATGGTTTGAATCGGAATCGACATCTACACCGTTTGAAGGATTCTCGGCCGCCATAGCTGAAGCCTCTGAAACTGGAGAGAGATAGTTTCGCTTTCTAGTCTACCTAATCTTCAAAAATTTTAAATCTGGTTTACTTTTCAACCTGTTGCCAAACAGTATCATAGGCCTTGTTGGGCCTTAAATAAATCTACTGGGTCTCTAAGAAGAGCCTATTAGACAGTAAACAAGGAATCCTTCCCCATATTTATGTATAAGCCCCTATATTTTATCGATATTAAACTTTTCACGCTTACTTTTCCTTTTTGCCCGGTTCTTATCTTTGATCATAATACACTAGTCAGTAGATGATTCTATACTTTCCATAGGAGTTTACGTTTATATTAACTGTGATTATAGAATACTAGTGTTAGATCCGTGCTATGATGCTAATCTAAACATTGTTTTAAGATGTCTAGTAGATAATGTACTCAACTTCTTGTGAATCATTTTGCCGAATAAAAGAATATTCAGATTACATGGAAACATGATTCACCAGTTACACACCAAATGGCCAAACAATAATAGAAGATGTAAAGACAACAAAAAAAAAGCAAGACAGAGTAAGAAATTTTAGGCAACATGAGATGACCCAAGATGGGTCTTGTCTGAAACAAGATAGACTGATTAAAGGTTTTTGTTCTTGAACTGATTGAATCATCATCATCAATACTGATGGTCTTGATAAATGGCTCCAAACTCAGCTCTCCATGCCTGATCGTCTGCATAATCGTCATAGCTCACCACACCGGTTATGTGTTCTGATTCATGTTCCTCATTCTCCTTAACCAAACCGGTTCTGTGTTCTGAGAAATGATCATCCTCCTCCTTGAACCATGGCTCTAATGCAGACCCTGGTAATTTGCTTTCTGCAAGATATTGCTTCATTGTGCTCATTTCTGTTTTTTGCTTACTCTTTAACTTCTCCATTTGCATCTTCAACTTCTCATTCTCCTCTTCAATTGATCTAAAACGTTTCTGAATGCGAAACCAAAACCAACATTTGAATCCAAAAGTACATGCCTATAATCCAGAATCCAATTCTTAGTTGGTGAAAGTTACCTCAGAGGACTGCACATATTGCTCAGCTTCACGGAGTCTGATAAGTAACTCTCCAGCAGCTTGGACAGCTTCAGCAGTATCTCGCAGCTGACTTTTAAGGCCCTTGTTCTCCTTTTTCAAGAACTCTCTTTCTATCTCCTTCTCAGCTCTAATGGCAGTAAGCTCAGTTGAAAAGGCTTTTGCAAACTGCTTCCCATGACGACCTTTCACAGCAGCTTTAGCCGCTGCTTTCTTCACATCAACTATCCCTGCCATCGTCACATGATGCCTCTCAGCTAACTCATCATACTTCTCTTGTAGCTCTGTGTATTGCTCGATGAAGTTACTGTGACCAAGCATTGCTCTGGTAAGGGCGTCATTTAACTCCTCAGTAGCCAGTTTCTCTTTTTTGAGCTCTATCTCCAGATCCTCTGCGTGTCTACGGTGGCTATCAATATCCATTCTCAGATCATCTGTTAAATTTATCCATTCACTCTCCATTTCTGTCCACCTTTCACGTTCTTCCTCTAGGACATCGTTGTTGTTCTCAGCGTTCTTGGTTAGATCAGTGCTTTTCCTCGTTTGAAAGGACCGTAGTAGCAAAGATGATCTCAGATTTTCTGTTGATTTGGTAGGCTGTAGCTTGCTCTTAAGCTCTGCAATCTCCTTTAAAAGAGCTTCCTTTTCACTGAGATCAATCTTTATCTTCCCAGACTCTTCACTAAGATGGTTTGTCTCATATGTTTCCTTCACGACAACTGTTTCATCTCCTTCATCATGGGATTTCATTAGCTGAACAAACAAATAAGCATAGTTAAAACTGTGAATATTTTACTAGTTTGCTTGAACAAAATGTCACTGGCTTTCTTGTGTTTTGAAATGTAACATGTTGTCTTACCTTACTAGACTCTTGCACATTGTTCTTTTTGTACTGATCTAGCTGAAGAAGTAATAAAAGATAATGTCAGAAAACTCAAATACAACCTTTAACACTTGAGTATTCTCATGACAAGTTTAGAAGAAGTTTACCAGACAAGTTAGCTTCTCAATTTTGGTAGTCTGCTCCGCACACATGTTCTTGAGATGCTTCTCGTCCGTGCAAGCTCCTCCCTGGTAATATAAGATATAAGTTATCAATACGAATGCTCACTGAAAACTAAGGCAAATGAATGAAAAAAGACATCTCAGGTTTTGTAGACATACTTCAGCTTCATGGTCCAGTTTTTGTCTGCAAGAAAGGCAGAGGAGAATCGAAGATCCACCTTCTTTTGGTCTATCTGCCCGCAAAGATTTAACCGAGGCACTCAGATTCTCGGCTTCATCGCTAGGCTTCAAAGACAGACGCCCAAACGAGAATGAAACAGAAGATCTGTTTGACAAAGAGCTCCGTTGGTGACAGTCTATAACCTGCAGTCCTCTCTGGAGACTTGCAGCTAGTGTATCTGTAGGACTCAAAGGCTTCTTGGACAGAGAAGGGCCAACTTGCTGAACATTCCTAGCACTTGCCTGAAACTTTGTGGACGCAGCCACACTCTTCCTAAAACTCCTAATCTTTGGAGATTCTGACAAAATTGGCTCTTCAAAAACACGAGTTTGATGTGGTAAGCTGATTGTAATCCCGTTCCCCACAGATTCAGAAAGGGCACAATCTTTGTGAAACCGAACATCTTCTGAGCAGGTCTCGTCTCCACTCACTGAGTCTGCTTCGCAACACGAAGCACTTGCAAAGGAGGACTGCATAGAGTCCCTCAAGTCATCAGCATCATCACAATACGTGTGAAAGTTCTCAACATGTTTATTCAACTCCATCACATCATCATATATTGTTTCCTTTTCTGAATCTTCTTTGTTATCACAGGACATGACTAAAGACTTGTTGATGCTCATTCTCAGCTGACTCAGGCTCTCCCTCGCAAAGTAACCACTCTTGCTTACATCAGGTTTGTACCCATCAGACTTAGTTCTGATTAGCTCCTCCTGTAAACCATGAAAACCAACATTACACACAATGCCACTGTGCAAAATAAGCAAAACGATATGTAAAGTAGAAGAAAGAGACCTTTAGCTCACGAATCTGGTCACCTAAATGGTCATCTTCCTCTGTGATCTCGTTAGATCTTGTGGCTAGTACACTCTTGGCTTCAAGCTGTTGTAATTCAATTGAAATGAAAAGACTGAAACATTAACTTTCAAACTGAAAGAAATAAAACAAGATTCACTATAGCTAGGATTTTGACCAAACCAAATCAATTCTGACCAATCTCCAAACTGAACTAATTAAAATTTCGAACTCAAATTATCAAAACTACCCAATAACCCTAAAGCTTCACTTATTTCCGTTAGAATTTTCATCAACTGAACGAACCCAATATCGAACCGAACTCGACACAATTTTATGCTAACCGAACTTAAGGTTCGAACCGAACCTGCAGACTTAACTATCGCCATCTGTGTAATATCGAAAGCTATTAAGCTGGAATCAACCTAATTTAGAAAGTTCATAAGGTCATGGATCTATCTACCTGAGTGTGTTCTTCGGGTAGAATCTGGGTTGCTGAAGGACATACTTCCTGAGGCGATTTTTTCTTCGACTGAAGATCGCCATGAGCCGTTTGAATGTTTGAGTCGCAAGGAGGCACGTTCTCGTCGTCCTCGGATCTGAAACTCTTGGTTCGTGGGTTTTGGATCGATTTCTGCTTCGGGTAGATGGATCTGGGAAGCAGGTTTCGGATTGAAGAAGCATAAATGTTTCCTAAGAATCGATTCTCTCCCATCTTCGCTGCAGGAGACTTCATCGTTTTCAGACAGAGATATAGAGAGAAACTGGGGATTTCTAGATTTAGAGAGAGAGAATGTGAACGTTATGTGTGAGAGAGCTAGAGGAAGATGGATGATATGGTAAGGAGTTTTGAATGTTTAAGAGATTTAGATTCGACTGTTGTAATTCGAAATATTTGTTTTTTTTTTATTTTTGTTTTTAAGGAAAAATACAGAAGAGACATCAACAGTGTGGAACTTACTCAAAGCCGTTACAGATATGGGTTTCCAGAAATTGGGCTTACAATGGGTATATATGACTTTGGTAACCCACAAGGCCTTTTTATAAACAAATTCAGAACAGATAGCAGAAATAAACAAAAAAAAAAAACTTTTTGAAACATTTTAATTAACCAATTTGGTAGTAATTTAAATAATATAAACTATTGGTGATAGAAGACTTTGAGCATTATATACCAGATCGTATATCCTGAATAGCAAAGAAAAAATGATAAGAATAACACAAGTGAAGTATTACTTTTTGAAAATACTCTAAACAAAATATAATAATATTTGAGTTTACACTTTACTGATTACTACATCTGCTTTAAATTAGCTGTCGTAAAAATTTGTTTTAAACTAAGTGTTGTTTTAATTTCAATGCAAATTTATTGATATTATGTATTATTATATTTTTTATTGGTTGAAATGGTTAGCTATGTAAGTAATGATGTTTTATTTTGAGAATATGTAAAATTAAATGTTTTCTTAATTTCTGTGTAAATGTCTAAAATAAGAACTAAAATAAAACAAAAAGAGGATTGTTTACGATTTAGTGTTAAAGGGGTGAGATTAAGTTTTAAATATTTTATAAATATTTAGAAATAGTTATTGATTAATAGTAAATTTGAAAATGATAGCAAATTTGTGATAAAATTGAAATTTTCTCAATAGTAAATATATTAAAAGAATATTTTCTTATTTTAAATCTGCAAACACAATCTTCTATATTCTGATTTTAGATAAATAACAGTCATATAATTGATTTCATTTACCAATAAAATGTATAAAACACAGGAATAGCTGCTGCACCGTCCATGTTGCCCCCAAAAATTAGACTTCGTGCACAAATCAATATCCACTATGATATAATATTGCAGCTAGTTGATTTTTCCCACTTTGTTAGATCAACAAAAACTTAGAGAACATAGAATAATCAAACAATAATTAGGAAATTGGGAGAAAAGTTGATTTGTACATTAATAAAAATTGGAATTTAAGATTTTAAGCAACTAAAAGGAAAAGAGTAGGCACCGAGATGATAGTGACATTTTCTATGTTTTATAATATCATCAATTATAGTTTGAAAAAAATGGCATCAAAGCATACAATAATTGTCAAAAGAAAAGGGAAAAAAAAATAAACAATGATATGTAAATTTACACACGAATAATGACATATACAAATTGTAAAAAAATCAGCACTTTTTGGATCTTTTTTATCATTTTAACTTTCTTGTGGGTTCTACACATCTTCAAGAAATTTCAAATTTAAAATATCATATCTAACTTTACCGTGTATAGTCATGCATTCATATCCACTCATTTACTAAAAGAAAAGTAATATTTGTGTGATTACATAATTGGAAAAAATATAAAATACACTTTTCCTACAGTTAATATATTTCAGAATTTCCATAAATTATTTCAAAAAAAAAAATCATATCAATACTGGTTTGCAAATTGTATTCAGAGAAACAGAAAAAGAAACAGCAGAAGATATGATTAGAGAACATGTGAGAATATTGATGATATGCTTTGCTAGAAACTGACGAGTGGGCCCAGAAGCCCATTAGCTACGAATAGAAAAAAAAAACTAAAAAATAAATGAAAAAAACGCTCTCTTCTTCTATCCTTTCTACCAAGAAGACACCATTAACGCTTTTGCCAGCAGAAAACTCAGAGCTTTCCTTCTTCCACAACAACTCTGTAAGTGATTTCATCAGCGCGAAGTATTATTGTAAGCTTTTTTTTTCTTATTTAACGGTCTCATGAAAAAAACTTATAGCTTCAAATATACTTTTTTTGTTTATTCACAGCCGAAACAGTTGAATTTTGTGTATATATGGGTATGTCCCACTTTTCTTAGTGGTCCGCCATAGAAGTGACTGTGCCAAACCCTAATCTTATCTCTCTTCTCTTTCCGCCGACCCCTAAATATTCAATCTTTTTTTCAACATACAAACAGTTGTTTTTTTTTTTTGCATTTAAGTCTCTCTTTGAAAATTCTCATGTAACTCACATGCTTGTTGTTCCTGTTTCAATCATCTTCTTACACGACTACAACTACGAGTTTTTGTCTTTTTACTCTCTTTTTCCTTTTTTTTTTAATAAGTTTCTCTTTTTGGGTTTCTCTGTTACAGAACTCAGCTGCCTTCTCTTCTCTCTAGTTGCGGATCAGAGCTTATGTTTTTGGGTTTAAGGCAAGTTTTGTTTAAGTGATTAAAACCCTTCTTATGTTTTGTGTTAGAGTGCGAGATGTAGCATACTTTTTTGAGTTTTGGATCTCGACAAATAAAATCTTTTAAACTTTCAGTTAGGTCGTCCTTTGTTGTCACTTAGACAAAAGTCCATTGCTTTGTTATATGAAACTGCTCATGACTTGTTTGACTTGGTTAGAGTTTGAATTTATATGAGAGACTTGTACCTGAAGTGACTCTAGTTTTCGAAATTTCTTTCTTCATGAATGTGTTATCTGAACTTGATCTGTAGATTTTGGCTGTGTCGATTCTTGATGGATCCATCTTGAGTTTCAGAGCGACTTTATTAATGAGTTAGTTAAATCTTAGAAAAGAGAGTTTGTTTCATTGTTCTTCAAGTTGTGGAATAGCGTTTTTGCATGCTTAAAGAAAGATGAGACAGTTATACATATATAACTGATATTAGTTTGCATTTTATGTTTGCAGGACTGGTTTCTTAGGTTTTGCAATGGACTCCCCACAATCTGTTGTTTCACCATTCAAGATTGGTGAGCCCGAGAAGGAGAACTCAACTTCTGTGCAGAGCTCTGGAAACCGATCAAACGGTGTCAAATCCAATGGAAAAGATTCCATCAGCTGTGGCCAGCAAGACCTTGTTGTTGGGACACTTGAGGTTCATGTCCATCAGGCAAGGGATATCCATAACATTTGTATATACCACAAGCAAGACGTTTATGCCAAGCTTTGCCTTACAAGTGATCCTGAAAAGTCTGTCTCCACCAAAATCATCAACGGCGGTGGGAGGGATCCCGTTTTTGATGACAAAGTTAAGCTTGATGTCAGGGTTTTCGACACTTCCCTCAAATGTGAAATTTACATGATGAGCAGGGTGAGGAACTATCTCGAAGACCAGCTGCTTGGTTTCACTCTGGTTCCTATGTCTGAACTGCTCTTGAAGAATGGGAAACTTGACAAAGAGTTTGCTCTTTCTTCCTCTGATCTGTACCATTCACCAGCTGGTTTTGTTCAATTGTCTCTCTCCTACAATGGATCCTACCCTGAATTGATGTCTTTTCCCACTATGCCTTCATCTGTCTCTGTTGATGAATCTACCAAGAATCCACAAGGGTCTGAATCACTTCCTGATGAGTTGGATAAGATAGAGTTTCCAGATCCTAATGTCGCTAATGAAAACGAGAAGATGGTTTCTGAGTATTTTGGGATCTCCTGTTCCACTATTGACTCAGAAACTTCTGACAGCTTGGTTACTACTGATACTGAGAATCATGTAACAAGCTCTGTCACTTCTGTACTGAAGCAAGATTCACCTGAGATCAATAATGCAACTAATGAAGCTGCTTCTCCTCACGCTTCAGCTCATTCTGCAACAGAAACACCAAACCATGAACATCTCTCTCTCGTGAACTCCAAAGCGGATTCCCAGGTGGCAGAGAGCGAGGCTTCAGGTGAGACATCCAAAGAAAATACTGTGAAACCCATCCTTAGTGTGAGGGTTGAGCCAGAGTCAAAGGTGGTGCAGCAGGATATAGTCGACATGTACATGAAAAGCATGCAACAGTTTACTGATTCACTGGCTAAGATGAAGCTTCCTCTGGACATTGATAGCCCAACAAAATCAGAGAATTCAAGCTCTAATTCTCAGAAGCTGCCAACACCAAAGAGCAACAACAAAGGATCCCGTGTGTTCTACGGGAGCAGGGCTTTCTTCTGAGCATCTGTTTTACCAAGTTCAGAGGAAGAACGCAGTTCACTCCTAGACTTTTTACTGATGAAGAAAGACTAATCACCTAATAATGTACTATTTGATGTTGTATCGTCCATCTGGTCAGCTTGATGTTTTAGTTGATGTGAAGTTATTATTATGTATCACTAGCCTTTGTACTGTATGAGCTATGTCCTCATTATATGAACTTATCCCTGCCTAATCATGTTTGTTTAACATCCACAATAATCTCTAAAGCACATTGATCAAAGCAAAGATTGCTTAATTATTCGTACAATCATCACATGGTGTCACTGTCACTCTCAGGACCCCGTTTGTCTTTAGGACCATCAAGAGGAGGTCCCATAGGTGGGGAGAGAGAGGCAAGGGATCCAATGATTCAGCTTTCTGAAAAAATCTTAACAAATGTTTGTAATGTTCTTTGGTTAGTTGAAGTGTCTTTTTCATAGTATCTTGAGAGGATGCTTTTCTGTCTGTGGTACCATTAGGGTCATAAGGATAAGGGAATGTAAATAGTAAAATTGGTAAGATTATAACACCATATTCATCATACGGTAACAGAGAATGAAAATGATTTTGACTAATTAAATTACTTTTTTTTGTAGCTTAGCTAGCAAGCTTCAGAGGGGAACTTGGATCACTTCGTTGGCTCTGGTGATCATATGCCGTTTGCAGATCCAGGCAATGGACCCATCGTCTCTGTATCTAACTCTCCACAGGCCAAACTTTTCTGCAATGTCCTTCCCAGTTGAGCAATTCTGTTCTCTCAAGTAGTCAATGAGCCATTGTTGAGCTGCTCTTTGGTCTTGCTCCTGGATATTTCTATCTCTACCTCGGTTCCTACCCAATGCAGCAGCTACCCCTACGGCTCCTGCAGCTCCTGCCGCTCCAGCCATGACAGATGGTGTGGCTAGGTGAGCGATTGCATGGCCCAAGTCAGGTATCATGTGTCCCATCCCAGCTGCCCAGTTTGCTCCAATCCTAAGTGCAAAAGTCACCAGTGTCATGAAGCTTGTCATGTATGGAGCCAAGCACTTCACAGCTTGGTTGTCTATCTGCAACACATCACATCCAAGCTGATCGTCTACAACGTGCATTTCCCGTCTGAATTCGCATAACATGTGTATCCTTAGAGAAACCATGCCAGGAACTATTGATGTGATCAGTCTTCTCCCATAGTTCTCTGGTCTGATGAAGTAAAACATGTTTGGAACTTTCCTTTCATCCATCTGGACATTGTAATTGACAAGGTAGTTTACTTTGTGATGAAGCTGGATCAGAAGTCTGTGCTCGTAGTATCTCAGTCCTTGGATCTCTTGCTTCAGGTCTCGTATCTCTTGCTCAATAATCTTGAGCCTCCGAAGTACTGCTTCAACACCCTTAGCGATTCCACCGAAGCTAGGATCGACGTTTTCCAGCTCATTGGTCACTGGTACTGCTTCAGGATCATCCTCCGTGGGAACTTGTAGTTCTTGAGCTAAGGTGTGCAGATCATGGTACCTTCTTTGTAATACTTCTCTAAAATCGTCATCAGAGAGGAGGTCCCGGGCTAAATCAAACCCAGCTCTTATAACAGTCTTACCTGAATCTACAACAGAGTCCCATGTGTGTTGATAGTCATACATAATCTCTGCAGGAACTGATGATAATGCTTCTTTAAGCCTCTGGAGGGAAACGAGCTGACTTTGTCGGAATCGTGGTGGAGTTAAGTCCTGAACGCACTGTGGTCTTATGATGTGCTCAAGGAGGATTACACCGTGGCAGCTGTTCTGGATAGCAGGAATGATTAGCTGGTTAATGAGCCTCAAAGTTTCTGTCAAGCTCTTTGTTGAACAAGCAAGAACATCAATGTAATCTCCCAACTGTCCCCCAAGCTCCACTCTAATATTAATGCCTTGGATCGTTATATCGATGAGGTACTTCTCAAGGCTATAAGTTGCCCCGTGTTGGTTCTTCAGTTCCATGATTCTGTTGTGAAGATGCACCTGTGAAGTCAGTATAAACGATCAGTAAGTGGAGTTCTAAAGAGATGAAAGAAACAAAGAGTTTTATTGAGCCCTTGCCTGTAAACGAGGGAAGAATCCAGCAGTGAGGAACATGTGACTTGAATCATCACACTGGAGATGCCTTCCTGAATAAACACAGTCGTGTGTGTTTATCTGCCATTTCTGAGTCTTTCCTCTGCCATCTTCTAGAATCGATGGGACTAACAATGAAGAATCTGGACTAGAAGGATCTTCTTCATAGCAAAGTTCTAGTTTCTTCATCAGCCTCACAAGGTCACACACATCTAAGTGCTCAAGTACCTTTGAGGTCATCCCTGGAATAGGACTCTGCAGACTAATTTTCAAAACCTTCTCCAGCTCTTTCATGCTAACAAAACCGTTCCTGTCCCCGGTGCTTTGCTTTCTAACATCAAGCTTTATCAACTGAGCAAGAACCTCGCCACAAAACCATTCGTAGTCTAGTATCAAAAAGCCACACTCATCAAAGTAAATTACCTCTCCTATTTGGTGTAGGCATGTGGCTATGGCTCGCCGTCTGGTCTCCACAATCTCAGTGTTCTCGTTGCGAGACTGTACTCTCAGGGAAGGAACTTTGTATTGACAAAGGTCTCCAAAGGCTTTCCATCTCATAACAGGTCTGTTTGAATTCTCTGATCTCCAGTCTGATAGGAGCTGTACCATATCATTGCAAAGCTGATAAACCCGGGGAACTCTTTGAAGGATGGCTTTGCTTGTCATCCGGATATGATGTGTGAGTTTACTAACCGAAGGAGATGATCTTGCATCAACTGTGAACACGGTTGGATAGAAATCCACTGAATCTTGAAACTTATCTCTCACTCTCTGAATGCAAAACACAGTTGCCTGAAAGCTTTCAGATTGTTGGTTGGTTTTCTCCGAGTGTGTGAGCACAATTGTGACGTTTGGTTTCATGCATTGTTGAACCGCTTTTCTCGAGTTGGTAACAATGAACCTAAGCCAGTATTGAAGCTCTCCTTCTACTTCCCCTGGTGTTTTTGGTTCTTTGTTGCTCGGTTTCCTAAACAAGCTCAGTATGATCAAGAAGAGACACGGGCTCGGGAACATAAGATCATGAAGAGCATAGAACTCGTGCTGCCCCGCAAGATTCCACATCGAGATCTTTGTTTCTTCGTCCATGAACGTCTTTATTTTCATCCCACCAGCTGTTTTAACAGCTTGCTCCACAGGGTTCATCAACGTTCTCACATTCTCCACGTATGGGAAACCGGAAGCAGAGAAACTTTGCATTATAGAGTTGCAGAGCGTTGTCTTATCTGCATAGTCTTGTCCGCAGAGGAAAGCTCTAAAGCTCTTTGGCTCAGTGAGTGGCATATCCCTGAATGAATCCGTCTCTGCTTCATCTATGTTCCTACCGTTGTGTCCCAGCTTCTGATATATCTCATCTGCTTTCCCTGAATCTTCAAGCGGAGTCCTAGCTAAATCAATCTCCTCAATCAAGGGATTAATCTGCAATGTCTCAGTGATTGCCTCCAAGACTCTATCTCCTCTTACCCCTTTGCAGCCTTGTAAGGAAAACCGTCTTAAAGAAGCGTTCTTCTGCAAGCTCTTGAAGATGTGCACAAAATCATCAGGCCCCAGGCTTGTGTCCTCGTGGATCCCGAGATGAACCACAGTCTCATTAGTTGTCAACATCTTCAAAATCGCGGTAAGTCCATCTCTTCCAATCTTGGTCTTGGAACCTCCAAACACAACTGACTTAAGCGTGATGTTGGCTTGTAACTGCAGAGCAGAGAATCTACTCAACGGACAAAGCAAATCCTCCACGCCAACGCTCCCAAACCGATTCCCATCAACATACAAACTCTGCAAGCTCTTGTTCTTGAAAAGTCCAGCTGCAACATAGACAACGGCCTTGTCTTTAAGACCGGTTTTAGAGAGTTTCACTTCTCTAAGAGTCCTGTTCTGTTCAAGAACCCATCTAAACTCCTTCGCCCACCGCGAGTTCAGCGTGGCTCCCGTCATGTCTAGAGACCTAACCGTTGTGTTCATCCCCAACGCTGCAGCGACTCTGCAAGAGCCTGAGATATCTATCTGGTAAATCCTGAGAGTGTTGCTCTCAGGCAAGAACTCAACAACCTTTGAGGTTCTGTCTCTTTTGTGGTCTCCACTCCACACGTGAACCTCCATTTCTCTGTTCATAGCCAACACTGCAGATATCAATGGCGTAGCAGCGAGGGGGTTGGAGTCGAATATGGAGAAAAGTTTCAAACTTGAGTTCGTTTCGATCATCTTAGAGAGCTCTTCAGCTCCTTTTGACCCAATGGAGTCTTCCCAAATCTGCAACTCCTCTAACGAATCGTTAACTTGGAGAGCCGAGGCGAGAAGGGAAGCTCCTCTGCTTCCAATCCTCGACTCTAAGAACATAACCTCTTTCAACGAACCGTTTCTTCTCAGAATCTCTGAGAGCTCGTTCAGACACTGTTCATTGAACCTGTTCTGTCTGAAAGCGAGCTGCTTTATCGTGGAGGAGTTGTCTAGCAACAAACCAAGGCTTTGTACTATCTCGATGTCCCACGAGATACCATCGAACTCTAAGTTTCTGAGAGATGTCTGCGTCTCTAGAGACGTTGCTAGCTCGATGAAGATCTGGGAAAGTGAAGTGAGGTTGTCTCTGGTGACGTTGATGTTCATGGAGGTGTCTGTGAGTAGCTGACAATGCGTGGTTTTGCCGGAGGAGGAGGAGAAAGATAGGGTTTCAAGAAGGTGGAAGCAGTTATGTTGTGGGTCTTTGATTGCTTGAATGAACCATGAAAGGTCTTTGAAGAAGCTTTGGTCTGTCTCTGAAGCCATCTTTGGAAAGAGAATAGACGAAAGGTAAAGTGGGAAATGAATTGAAGTTTTTGCCAGATTTACAAAGGAGATTTTGTTTCTTTTCAAACTTTTTTTTCTTGACATTAATTCTTTTCAAACTTTATTACACAACGAATCTAGATATTAATGATGAGTTTGAAAATGCTGGGTGACTGTAAAATGTAATAATATAGACCAGACAATATGGTATAAGACCATCTTTAATATTCCCTCTGTTTCAAACTAATACATAATTTAAAATTTTCACATTTATTAATAAAATATTTAAAATTTTCATATTTAATAATTATTACACATTAAAATTTAATTATTAATGTATAAATTTTTGTAATTTTTTATTTTTTTATAATTCTAAACCAATAAAATTTCAGAAAATGCAAAAATGTTTTTAAAATTCACAATTTTTCAATACTACTTAACAAAAATTGCATTGAAAATATAAAAATAAATTTGTTTTTGAAGTTATTTTTGTAACAGAGAGAGTAATTCCCACTTTTCACTTAAAATTATATAAAATTTAAATGAATTTATGATTTGCTCCAATAGTTTTTCTCATTTTTTCCTCAGTTCTTATTATATTAATTTGTCAATTTCTTATATATTACAAACAAGACTTTTTATTTAATAAAATTTAACATTATGTTCAATTAATTAAAATTTTAAACTAAAATCTAGCATTATTAAAACAAATTATCATTACATTATCATTACATTAATAAAACTACATAACCACATATAATATTATAGTAGAATTGTATTTAAATAATAATCTTATTATATCTTTCGTAAATAATAAATAAAAAGAAATTATTTAAGATATCCTAAGTTAGTTATCACTTTTCAAAAATACAATTAATCTAAAATATCCTAATGGCCTAATGCAATTAAAAATTGACAAAGTAATAAATATATACATATATATATAATATAAATAAAACCCCTAAAATATTATTTAAAGATACAGAATATTATCTAACACCTAGCTGCATAAGTAAATAACGATGCTGATAGGAATATGCATTCGTTAAAGAACTGTTAAAATTTTGATGTTATTCAGATATTTAGGACAAAAATAGTTTAAAATTGAAAACGTCACGTACAAATATTATTGGAGAAGGAGGTCAAAAGTGGCAAAAGTTTCGGACAGACTCTTGTTAGTGGGACATGCATTTATTTGTATCTAGTGTCTACTGCATAAATCTTAAATTTTGGAAACTTTAATGTTTATTTATCAGAAGAAAAAATAAACATAAAAATAACTTTCAGGATGTGTGTGAACACTCGCAAGAAAAAAACAAAGTAAATATATATGATTGAGGGATACATGCAACAAAATAGTCAAATCCCTCTCTGACACTCTAAAAGGTAAACGGTACAAAAAAAAAAACTAAAAGTTTTCATGATCACTTCGATTGGAAAATAAGAAGAAAACAAAAACAAAATTTACAAAACAGAGCACAGCACACTGAAGAAGTTTGATCCAATATCCTACCATCTTTGTTTGGTTATATCTATGAAGAAAGAATAAACTTTTTGGAAGAACTTTGAAAGCAATCTACAGTCATTCATTTTGTTATATCTGTGGCTGGCTGCTGCTACAATCTTATCTTTATGTAATAAAACAAGAACTCTTCTTAATGTTTGACAAAGACTCACTGTTATCAAAAAAGTTTGGTTTCTTTTTTATCATAAGAACCTCTTCAAACTCTCACGCTTTTTCTTGGTTTTTGATAACCTATGCTGCAAATACCTAAACAAAATACAGATAAAAAAACATTTCTTATCTTAATCAAATGTACGTACCAAAGTCAAAAACTATTGTTTTTACCTCTAATAGTTTGTCTATTTCCAACACTGTAGCTTCAATTGTAACCTTCTGAGTCATTCGCAGATGGGTCTTCTAAACCTACATTGTCAATGTAACCGTAAGAGCGAGACAAAGCACGTAGCTCCTGAGAAGACTGAGGTAGCAGCTGCTGCTGCTGCCACGTTGAGTCGCTGTAAACCGATCTGCATCTATACAATTCCACTAAAGAACCTTCAAAACCATTAAATGAGGACATGGTAATTTCAGAGCTCGTCCCAAAGCTTCTACCATAACCATTGATATCCTTACCAACAGCGGAAGAAGGAACTCCATGTTCCCTCTGTTGTTTCCAACTGACACATTCGAGTTCCAGCCGGACCTGAAGCAGTGTCGGCTCTGTTTCCCCCACAAGTTCCATATTGTTCGAACTGTGAGGAGATTCGGTTCTGTTGTGCCCAATGGAGAGCTGTAACGGTTAGGAGAAGCACCATCGAAGTAAGAGTTGTTAGGAATCCTTTGAACACCAAATGTCGAAGTGTTCCATCATAGCTGGATTCAGATTCAAACCAAGGCCATAATCAGAAACTGGATTTCTACCGCTACCAATAAC